>VIBQ01000273.1:0-15766 GCA_006937295.1 Carpinus fangiana | reverse complement strand
AAATCACCCCAAACTTCAGGGGGGTGATCCGTACTTTCCCCTTTTTTTAACAAAAGCACTCCATTCTCATTTATTGATAAAAGTCGCGAGCAAAAAGCTCTAAAGCAAATCATAGTCGAAGCAAAAATTACAGACGTTACCAATCATACCAAATCAACCATAACATAATTATCCACAAACTCATGACTAATCATCAGATTTAATATTAGATCTGTACCAAACAAATACAATCCAATGCATAGGTAGCGCTTATTCATCAGCCTTGGGAGCAGGAAACCCCCAAACCTATACTCATCCTCCTCAACCCGAAAGTCAAGATATCGTTCACATCCACATCCCAAAGGTCTAGACCAAATGCAGATATACTCATAGGTAGAAAACAATTAGAGATGATAGAGCCTTAATACAAGCAAAAACAGGAAAGAAAAACGTACAGGGAAATAAAAAGACAAAAACAGAAATATAACCAAATAAAAGGAACAAGCAAAAGAAAATGTACTGGAAAATAGCAACGAAAAAACAAGCAAATATAGGCAAAATCAGAAAAACAACCAAAGGAAAAAACAGGGAAAGCATACTATGGGGATGACGACAGTTGGGAAAAAGCCGATCACGTGCTGGCCAGAAACCAACGTAGAAGGTAGCGTTGAAAGCACATCGCGGGGGGACGCAAGGAAAGACCATCAGCGAACGGTGGGCGGCAAAGTGGACGCGGAGGAGATTGGCGGCACACTCAGAACCAGAAATGAGTGTTTGAGTGAAACCCCAAAGGCAGCACTCACACAGAGTGCCAAACAAGCAAAAACCAAACAAACAAACAGAAAATAAAAATAGCTAATCCCAAGCAAACAAACAGGAACAACAAGAAGCAAAAAATGCAAGGGAAAGAACCAAAACAGGAAAGAAAAAGCAGAAAACACCCACACCCCAAAACAGAGGCCTCGTCGAAAGGAAAAAAGCACCGGAGGAAGGTAGGCCGGAGCACGACGGACTAGGTCGGAGCCGAAGGGCCAGATGGAGGGACTCGAGTCGATCTAATAGCCTAGTTAGATTTGGCGAAAAAACAGAGAAGGCAAGGCAACGAGACAGCCGCGAGGCAGAGTTTGAGACTAAAAGGCTGAGCAAAACAGAGGAGAGGGAAAGAAGAAACGGGACACAAGAGGGGAAATGGGGCAGAAAAGAAAGGGGGGAAGCACCGCACAAAGGCTAAGGAGCATCAAGTAAATTGCTTAGCACAAAGGATTGAAGGCATGGGAGGAGGAGAGGCAACGAAGGCCACCCCTCCTCCCCACCTATGCAGCGCTCACAAAAGCAGGAACTAGGGTTTTTTTTTGGGAGAAAAACTCAGTTTTGCAAATATGTATATGTCGCTTTCAATAGCCTGTCAACCTGGCTAGCTGTAGAATTTTTACATCAACTTCCCGTGTTGTCATCACGCAATATTCTTCACAAGTCCTTATTTTCACTTTCCTGATATCAATCACTACAAAAAAATAAATAAATAAAAATTTACCACCTGTTTTTTACGTGTCAGGCTCTTTGACACGTTACTAAAGTTTATTAACGTGTCAGTTTTGACGTGTGTCCAATGTTAAAAATAATGGTGTCACTAATGGAGATTTTTGACGTGTCACTATTTGCCACGTCACTAATTGGTGATGTGGCAATTAGTGACATGTCAATTTTTTATTTTTTTTTTATGTGTCATGTTCTGACACATCAATAATTTATTGACGTGTCATTAACTTTGTTGACTTGTCAATTTTGACACGTCAATAAATTATTGACATGGCACTTTTGACACATCAACAATTAGTGATGTTTCATTTATGACACATCACTAAATTGTGATGTGTCATAACCTGCAATGTTAGAAAAATAAGTCATTAATAAAAGGAAATTTATTTCAGAAAGGCATAGGTCGGCAATCCAAAATTTTTAAATCCTTAAGTTTTTTTTTGTTTTTGACAAATTACTCCTTGGGTATGTCGAANGGTCAAAACGCACCGTTTTAACCCATTAAATATTATTATTTTTTCAATTTAATTTTAAAAACACCCCCTGTTTAAAAAAAAAATATTATTAAAAAAAAAAAATTCAGGAGTGGCTGAACCACCCCCTGTTAAAAAAAAATACAAGGGTGGCTAAACCACCCCATAGGGGGTGGCTGGCCACCCCTTAGGCCATGGGGGTGGTAGCCACCCCCTATGGAGTGGTTTGGCCACCCTTGTGGGTATATATATATATTTTAACAAGGGCTGGTTCGACCACCCCTGAAATTTTTTTTTTTATTTCTTTTTTTAAACAGGGGGTGTTTTTAAAATTAAATTAAAAAATAATAATATTTTAATGGGTCAAAACGGTGCGTTTTGACCCACACTAACAGCAGTTAACAAAATTGGACGGCGTAAATTTTATTGTAGTTTCGACGTACCCAATGAGTAATTTGTCAAAAAAAAAAAAAAACTTAAGGATTTAAAAATTTTGGACTGCCAACCCAAGCCTTTCTAAAATAAATTCCCTTAATAAAATTATATTTTTTGGCTCCCCGTATATATTTCTTGAATTTTTCGGGGTTATGCCTGAATTTCAAAGTTGACATGATAAACAATTTACATATCTGCTATAAAAGAACTATCCATAGATCCATCAAACGAACTACCATATCAATCACAAACATACAATGTTCCATCAATTATCACAAATATACAAGTTCCATTTACTATATCAAAGACAACAAAACCAGTTTCAACAAATAATCAAACTATCTCTGTTATTACAAATAGAGACATTATTACATCTAACTATATACATCAACAAAACAGGAACAAAATACAAGTTCATCAACTACGAAGTGCTAACCATTTGCTCAATCCAAGTCAATGGCATCCTCACTGAACGACTTCTCCACACTAGCTGCAAATGATAAAACAAATCAGGAAAAATTACACTTTAATCCCCCAAAGTGTTGAGCGATTTTCAATTTAACCTCCAACGTTTCAATTTCTACAATACACTCCCCACAAACTTCCAAATTTCTGCATTCAATCATTCTGACTTTTTGCGTTTTTGTTTTTTTGTTTTTTTGTTTTTTTTCCAAAATGCCCCCATCCCAAGTTTTAAAAAAATAATAATAAAAATTAGAGGGTGGCCAGTCTAAGGTGGCCGAAGCCACCCCTAGGCCCAACTTGTGTGGCTGGCCACTCCTTAATTTTTAATTTTATTTTTTTTAAGTTGGGATGGGGGCATTTTGGGAAAAAAAAAAATTGGAAGTTTGGGAGTACATTGCAAAAATTGAAACATTAGAGGTCGAATTGAAAATCGACCCAAACTTTGGGGGGGGTAAANTTTTTTTTTCCAAAATGCCCCCATCCCAAGTTTTAAAAAAATAATAATAAAAATTAGAGGGTGGCCAGTCTAAGGTGGCCGAAGCCACCCCTAGGCCCAACTTGTGTGGCTGGCCACTCCTTAATTTTTAATTTTATTTTTTTTTAAGTTGGGATGGGGGCATTTTGGAAAAAAAAAAAAATTGGAAGTTTGGGAGTGCATTGCAAAAATTGAAACATTAGAAGTCGAATTGAAAATTGACCCAAACTTTGGGGGGGTAAAGTGTAATTTACCCAACAAACAATATGATTGAATCTTATCAAGATCCTAAGCCAAACACAAAAAATGGCGCCTAAACAACTTTAACATATATATATAAGACCTGAAACCACACTAGCTTTTGGACTACTTGAAATGGCCTACAGAAGACTTGAAACCATAAGTTTATAAACACACAAAATAAAATATTTATTGCAAAGAACCTATGCGAAGTACAAATGAGAATGAAGTAAAGATAAAATATAAGAAAAAACATATGTAATATTATCAATTTCTAAAGTAATTGAGTGTAATGGGGTTTTAAAAAGTAGGAACTCATACTGAATCTTAGTCAAAAGAAATCCACAGTAATAAAATTGAAGAATAGACTAGAACAGGGGCATAGAATTGAAGAATGTATATAATAGTGTAAGGCTTCAATACAAAAAACAAATTGCTAGAAACAAAGAGACATGGAGATGTCAAATACTTAGCTAAAACCTGTAGGGCTAAAAGAAAATAACAAAAATGATAATGGTACAAATGATCAACAACAAAAGAGACAACAATGGAAATAATAACAAACATCATCATCCAAAGTTTAAAGGTCTTAACAAGAAATTAAGTCATTTTGTATATCTTGACAAAATGCATTGCATGCACATTCCCCCGCCTCCCCCTCCCCATCCCCCTCAAAGTGCATAGATTTGTCTATGATAACCAGTATGTTCTGGGAACAACTTACTTATATATGATCATGAAAGTATTGGAAATAGAAAGAGGAAAAACCTTGCAATTGAATGTCACCAATCAACATGTTAGAACCCAAAAAATTTATACATAAAGGGACCCATCACATGGAGCGTGACAATCCCCTTCTTAATTAATACTGAATACATAAGTAAATCAATAAATATGTAATTAGTACTTAAATTATGTGACACAAATAATCTACGCAATCATAATAAGATCACTGACTTCTAGGTCAAAAAAGTTTGAAGCACAACTATATTTGCTTTCAAGATCTTTCAACTAGGATGATCAGTTAGCAACTCAAATATATAGCAGTAGAGGCAAACCAATTTATTAATACGTGTTGCTAACTAGAAGTGACAACGACATTTTTTGTAGAAAGTCAATAAAGTTTTTAAATCCTTATGACATTTTGCTTTAAAATTAGTTTAAATAGAAAAACCAATACTAAAAGCAAACAAATGTATCACCAAACCAACCAAGATATAATCAATTTTATTAAGATTTGCAATATTATTCCAAATTCCAATTATAATCAATACAACATATATAAACGAAAACAATAAAATATAGAATTACCTGATCCACTCCCTACCGAGGATCTCACCATCAAACGGGCTGGGGACTTTGTGTTTAGCACATCCTTAAGTCGAGTCACCTCGGACGTGGACCTCAACTGCATCATGGCATAAAGCTGGTGAAAACTGGCCTCAGACATGGCATCCTTTGCTGCCATCTGAGCATCTTTTGCTGCAATATGTGCCGCCATCTAAGCTTCTTTCTCTGCCATCTATGCATTCACAGCCATATGAGCAACTATATCCTCTCGCTGTGCAGCCAATAGCATATCCATATGTGCCCTATGCTACTCCATTTCAGCTCGAATTACAACTTCTATCATTTGTGAGACGGCCGAGTTCCCGAGATTCTGTGATCGTGCTTGGATTGATTTATAATAGGAATGTATAGTGCCACACACAAGTAGATTATTTGGACCAACTTGACAAACCCTACCAGTGTACTCAGGCTTATTTTCGTACGCTTAAGTATACGCATTGTTAGGTGCCCACCGTATGGTCCCCTTGGTCATGCTCGACGATGGAGCAGGGTTAGTGGATATTAGCTCCTCCATCCTCTCCTATAGGGTACATTAAATTTGCAACGTGATATAAATGTTAATCATAAATATATAAGTTATCACACACATAGTAATCAAGATATATCGGTTAATAGCATACACATATTTCCTTGACCACGTCATTTGGATATTTACCATCCTTTTTTGTGTGTGTCTTAATGTAAGACTGTGCTCGTGTAGGAGGAGTACCCGTATTTACAGCCTACATAAAAAAAATAAACAAATAAATAAATAAATGAGTTTAGATATATATTAAAATGTTTACATCTATATATATATAAATGACACATGTTTCTTTGTGTGTCACCCTCAAATAGTTTTTTAACCCAATGCAGTGGGGCATTTTGTGCAATGATCACAAATGCTTCATATGCGCAGCATACTCCTACACAATTAAGATTCTTACCATGTGAGTCCTAGCACAATTACATATATATATATATATANTGTGAGACGGCCGAGTTCCCGAGATTCTGTGATCGTGCTTGGATTGATTTATAATAGGAATGTATAGTGCCACACACAAGTAGATTATTTGGACCAACTTGACAAACCCTACCAGTGTACTCAGGCTTATTGTCGTACGCTTAAGTATACGCATTGTTAGGTGCCCACCGTATGGTCCCCTTGGTCATGCTCGACGATGGAGCAGGGTTAGTGGATATTAGCTCCTCCATCCTCTCCTATAGGGTACATTAAATTTGCAACGTGATATAAATGTTAATCATAAATATATAAGTTATCACACACATAGTAATCAAGATATATCGGTTAATAGCATACACATATTTCTTTGACCACGTCATTTGGATATTTACCATCCTTTTTTGTGTGTGTCTTAATGTAAGACTGTGCTCGTGTAGGAGGAGTACCCGTATTTACAGCCTGCATAAAAAAAATAAACAAATAAATAAATAAATGAGTTTAGATATATATTAAAATGTTTACATCTATATATATATAAATGACACATGTTTCTTTGTGTGTCACCCTCAAATAGTTTTTTGACCCAATGCAGTGGGGCATTTTGTGCAATGATCACAAATGCTTCATATGCGCAGCATACTCCTACACAATTAACATTCTTACCATGTGAGTCCTAACACAATTACATATATATATATATATATATATAAGATCAATGACATACATGTTTCGTTGTGTGTCACCCTCGAATAGTTCTTTGACCTGGTGCAGTAGGGCATTTTGTTCAATGATTGCAAATGCTTCATATGCGCAGCGTACTCCTACACAATTAACATTCTTACCATGTAAGTCCTAACACAATTACAATTAATAAAAATATACAAAAAATAAATATAACTCGTCACTTACTCGATTCTTTTCACCACACCATTTCTCTAACAATACATCCAAGTTCATGCGGTCCTACTCGAAGAGCATTTCTTTCCCAACCCTCACCCTCACAGTCGCAAGAGTATCGCCCGGCTGAATGTTAAGATCATGTTTTAATTGGTGCCTCCAACTGTTCAGCTAGGTGCCCATATTTCTAAATGCGTACCATTTTACGATTACGATATCGTACTCAGGCGGGACGAAAAAGTGCTTCTGCATAAGTTAAAATATGATATATATATACATATATATATTAACAATAAGGCGTATATTTCATGCATTGGTGGCGTTTGACAAAATAAAATACAGATGTTATCATAAATACAATAACAACTAATTCAAACATACCATCAAGGCATCCCATATATCATCCTTCGTAAACTGTGGTATGTCCATCCACTTGTTGCGTATCCTAACATAATTGCTGCTCCAGACAAACTTTTTGGTCATCTGTCTGAATTTCAATGCTCTTCGTCCTACGGGCTGCAACGCAGGGTTTTACTAGCACACGACCCTTTGCTCGTCTAGGATCTCCCACAACTTGTGCGAGTTATTGACATTCAACACATGAAAATGGGTGGTTCCATCTGGATTGATACCTAACACATTAATGATTCAAACATGTTAGTTATAATTGAATACTAATTACATAATATATATGCATATATACTTACTTATCGTCCGGATCTGGTCAAGGCCAAACACTTGTCGAGTAGAGTCATCAAGCTACGTGTCCTGCGTGGCACCAGTCTCATCATTGAAATTGTCCNTTGGTACTGATTTTTGGGGTTT
Organism: Carpinus fangiana; assembly: GCA_006937295.1. Lineage (NCBI taxonomy): Eukaryota > Viridiplantae > Streptophyta > Magnoliopsida > Fagales > Betulaceae > Carpinus > Carpinus fangiana. The sequence continues at coordinate 8,142 of VIBQ01000273.1, read as the reverse complement.
TTTTGCTTCATTTTCCTCTTAATGTTCTGGATCTTGAGATTTTTTTGGTATTGATTTGTGGGTTTCTTTTGGTTCATTTTTCTCTTAATATTCTAATTGTTGAGATTTTTTTGGTATTGATTTTGGGAATTTTTGTTTTCATTTTTCTCTTAATCATCTGGATCTTTTGAGGTTTTTTTTGGTTCATTTTTCTCTTAAATCTTCTGGATCTTGAGATTTATTGGTACTGATTTTTGGGGTTTTTTTTAAATATATTTTTCTCTTAAATCTCGAGCTTTTGGGTATTATATTTGGAATTTGTTTTTCGGGTTTGTATTGATTTCTAGGTTTTTTTGTATATTTTTCTCATAATCTTCTTGATTAATCATAAGATTTTTTGGGTATTGATTTGTGTTTTTTTGGATTTTTTCCCTTAATCTTGAGCTTTTGGGTTTTGTTTTGGATATTTATTTTCTTAGTTTTGGGTAAATCTTGAGCTTTTGGGTATTGAATTGATGTTGTGTTTCTTGAGTTTCGCTGAATTATAGATGATTATGGGTTAATGTTGAGCTTTTGGCTATTGATTTGTGTGTTTTTTTCCTTAATCTTCTGGGTTTAATCTTTTGAGTTTTTTTAGGATTGTTTTTTGTTTTTGTTTCTATATTTTTTTCCTAATATTTCCATGTTAATCTTGGTTTATTTTGTGTATTAATTTTTGGGTTTTTTTAATATACTCTTTTCTTGATTTTTTATTTTTGGGTATATTTTCCTCTCCCCACGAGCACACCCTTGAACAAGAGAAGGAAAGAGAGGAAGAATGGTGCTGCGTGTGGGTGGAGAGAATGGTGAAAGGAGGAAAGAGGAAGAGGGAAGAGGGAAGAAAAAAATTTGGGAGAAAAGTGAAGAAAACGAAGAAAAAAACGTGCTATGTGCATGGAAAGAGGAGAAAATAAAGATAAAAAAATTTGAGTGATGTTGTCGGCAAGTGGTTGAGAAAAAAAAAAAAAAAAAAATTGGTAAAGTGGTGTGTCGGCTAAGTTGAGGAGAAATTGAAATAAAATAAATAAATAAATGGAAAAATATAAAGAAACCCCCCAAACTATCAACTGTTTACAATTTAGCTCCTTAATGTTCAAAAAGTAATAAAGTAGTCCCCTAAACTACTAAAATGCAACAAAAAGGCCACTTATTTTTTATATTCCTATAATACCCCTATTCTTTTAACAAATAAAATACTAAACTAATTGTAAAAAAAACTAACAAAAAAAATAATAATAATGCGTGAATATTTATTTATTCCAATTTTTATTTTTATTTTTTTTGTATTTACTAGCCCATTGTTTTTTTGTAATTTTTTTAAAATTGTTTTTTTTTTTTTACAATTAGTTTAATATTTTATTTGTTAAAAGAATAGGGGTATTATAGGAATATAAAAAATAAGTGGCATTTTTGTTGCATTTTGGTAGTTTGGGGGGCTACTTTATTACTTTTTTAACATTAGGGAGCTAAATTGTAAACTGTTGATAGTTTGGGGGGCTTTTTTATATTTTTCCCATAAATAAATGTGAGCGGAAGAAAATGTAAGGAGAGATATCATGGGAAGACAAAAAATAATATGAAAGTTTTTGTATTGAATTGAAATAAAAAAATAAAAAATAAAAAAAATTGATTAATTGATGACAAAGAATTGAAAAAAAAAATAATTTGCTTAAATGATGACAAAGATGCGTTGTTTTTTGAGTCATAAATTCGTGGGATTTTATTCTTGCTCAAAAGAGCGAAAAATCACGAGGTGGAAAATAATCCTTCCCTCAATACAATGTTGCTGATGTTTGTTGGAAGAATCTCCCAACTAATAACATCATAAACATGGGTCCTAGCTAAAAAAGCTAATTCGTGTGCAGCTGAATTGGCTGAGCGACGAACATGACAAAATTTTGCAGAATTCAGCCTCCCCAGTCCGTGCTTCACATCCTCCACCAGATGTCCATAGTAGCTGCTGCATTGCTTATCCATGTTAACCTCCTTCACTACTTGCAGAGCATCCCCTTCAAAAATAACATCTTGGAAATTCAGCTCTTGGCCCCATTGAGTAGCATTCAACGCAGCTAAAGTTTCGGCCACCAACGGCTCCACTTCTATTCTTTCTTGCTTGCTGGCAGCTGCTAAAAAATTCCCGTTCTCATCCCGGGCGATAAACCCCATTCCTACTATTTTCTTAGCCGTGTCCACTGCTGCGTCCCAATTAATTTTAACAGTATTCCGAGGGGGTGGAACCCATTTCTCTTCATCTGTGAGTGCGCTGTTTGTTCTTTCCTGCTTGGGAGACGTGTTCAAATTTCTGAAATCCCCCAGCACCGATTCTGCTTCCAGTAACAGTTTATTGGGGGGGCAAAATTCGCCACCAAACACCACTTGATTTCTTCGTAACCATAGTTTCCTGGCTATTACCATAAAAAGTTCCACTGTCTCCTGATCGCACCTTATAGTCAATTCCGTGAGGATCTGCTGAAAATCACCCCCTGCTCTTCGACACTTTTGCAACTTGATAGTACTTGCTCCCCAAACGTCGCATGCCGAGGGGCACTCCCATGTTATATGCTCCACAGTTTCCTCATCTTGCAGGCAGATTGGGCACCGAGTGTCCTCACATACCCCTTTGCGTCTTAAATTAGCTCTCATCGGCAGCAAATTATGACAAGCCCGCCATATAAATGTTTTGACTACAGGAGGTATCTTTGAATTCCAGCAAACCTTCCACACTTCGTTGTCACCTGTCGTAGTAGAGCAACTTGGGTTCTTTTCCGCACAAACATCCATACCTAGATGGTATGCACTTCTCACAGAGAATTCACCATTTTTGGTACATCTCCAAATTAATCTATCTTTCGGCAGTAGAGGACTGAGAGGGATATTGAGAATGATCCCCGCTTCTTCCTGCATAAAGTGTTGCTCAATGAGGTCTTTATTCCACCTTTTGGTGTCGGGGTCAATCAACTCACGAACCAAGGCCTTTTCGGAGAAGTGCAGCCTAGGTGAGTTAACCATAAAAGAAGAATGTTTGGGTAACCATCGATCATTCCATATCCGAACTCCTCCCCCATTTCCAATCCTCCAAATAGACCCACGTTCCACTAGTTCCCTGGCTGAGAGCATGCTTCTCCAAGCTAGTGACGGTCTTGTGCCTATCTTAGCTTCGAACAAATCGGAGTTTGGGAAATACTTGGCCTTCAATATTTTTGCCACCAAGGAGGTTGGGTTTTGCATTACTCTCCATAATTGTTTGGCCAAGAGAGCCTTGTTAAACATGGCCAAGTCTCTAAACCCCATGCCACCCTTTGCTTTGGATAGACCCATTTTTTCCCATTTCATCCAGTGAATTTTCGAATTGTTTTCTTTATGACCCCACCAAAACCTTTGCATAAGATTGTTGAGCTCCTTACATAAAGACAGTGGTAGAAGAAAAACTCTCATGCAATAGGTTGGTATAGCTTGAACAACCGCTTTTATCAATATTTCCTTCCCAGCCTGTGAGAGAAAATGTACCTTCCAGTCATTTAATCGAGCCCACACTTTGTCTTTGATTCCCTTGAAAGCTTTCACCCTCGATCTCCCAACCAGGGTGGGTAACCCCAAATATTTTTCATATTTTTCTGTAGCTTTCAAACCAGACAATTGAGTGATCTCTTCCCTCTTGGTCAAATTTGTGTTACGTGAGAAAAATAGAGAAGTCTTCTCTTTATTCAACTTTTGCCCAGAAGCTATCTCGTACTTTTCCGAAATTCTCATTAGACGCCTCCACTCCACGGAGTTCGCTTTGCAAAACAGAAGACTGTCGTCTGCAAAAAATAGGTGGCTCAACCTTGGCCCCTTAGGTGAGGTTGGCACCCCTGTGATGGCTCCTTTTTCCTCTGCTTGCGTGAGCATACTACTTAAAGCTTCTGCACATAAAATAAACAAATATGGGGAGAGAGGGTCCCCCTGCCGAAGCCCTCTTGTTGGAATAATATTACCCACCGGCCTACCATTTACCACAATAGAGTACCGAACAGAACTGATGCGCTCCATAATCAATTTTATCCACCGAGTTGCAAATCCCATTTTTTCCATAACAGCTTCCAAAAAACCCCACTCAACCCGGTCATACGCTTTACTCATATCTAATTTAATTCCCATAAAACCCACCTTACTCCACATTTTTGTGTGCATAGAGTGCATGGTCTCATATGCTGCTAAAATGTTGTCTGTGATGAGTCTGCCAGTCAAAAACGCACTCTGGTTTGGTGATATAATTGAGGGTAGGACCACCTTGAGTCTGTTGGCCAATACTTTTGCTATAATCTTGTACACCACATTACATAGGCTAATGGGTCTGAATTCAGATACACTAACAAGAGTCTTTTTCTTCGGGATCAAAGCAATATTTGTGGAATTAATAACTCCATCCATACAAGCATTTTTAAAAAAATATAGAGCTGCGTCACATACCTCAGACCCCACCATGTCCCAGTTTATTTGATAGAAGCTTGCTGTAAATCCGTCTGGGCCTGGGGCTTTATTTGGTGCCATTTGATCCAAAGCATTTTTCACCTCCTCCTTTGTAAAATCTGCCAGCAGTTTGTTGTTCATCATAGAGGTGACCTTACTGGTGATAGATGACGTGCATTCTTCCATGTTTGCCGGCCTTGCCATGGTGAACAAGTCCCCATAAAATCGCACAAATGCTTTCTCTATGGATTCAGTTGTATTACACATATGCCCCTCTCCATCGAGAATTTGATCGATAGTATTCCTTCTCCTCCTCTGTGTTGCACAAGCGTGGAAATACTTGGTATTTCTATCTCCACTCTTCAGCCACTCCTCCTTAGTGCGTTGTTTCCATTTGAGTTCTTCTTGCTCCAGAAGCCCATCTATTTCATTTTTTAAAGCATTTTCTTCATCCCGATTATAGCCATCTACCCCTTCTTGGATCACTTCCAACTCTTTTGTTTTTGATTTAATAAGCCCCTCCACTGCTCGGACATTCTTCCTTACCCATACTTGGATGGTTTTTTTGCATTGTTCTAACTTCCCTTTTACATTATCCCATTTATGCCTCCTGTTTGCACCACCGTTCCAGGCTGCATGTACCACTTCCTTGAAATCCGGTTTCAATGCCCATGAGGCTTCAACCCGAAAAGGTGCTCCCTTCCTTTTGCCTAGCTCCTTATTTGTATTTAGTTGCACTAAGATAGGATGGTGATCAGAACTTCTGTTTGCAAGGACATGAACCTCCATAGCATCCCATAAATTTCTCCATGTAGAATTAGCCACCGCTCTGTCTAACCTTTCCTTAGTGAAATCTCTTCCCGCCCGCCCATTGCTCCAAGTATGTTTTACTCCTTTAAAACCCAAATCACATAATTGGCTGTCCTCAAGAGTTCGCCTAAAAGCCTCCATTTGTCCATTGGCTCGTGTAATATTTCCCCACTTTTCGGATGAATTGAGGATCTCGTTAAAGTCTCCAACGCAAAGCCAAGGAGTAGGGGATAAATTTGCTAAGTAACGCATAAGGGCCCATGTTTCCTTTCTTTTGGCTGTTTCTGGATTCCCGTAAATTCCTGTGAATTTCCACTCCACCCCCTCCCTTCCAATAGAGACAATTGCATTTATATGCCTGCGACTGTAATTTTGGATTTCGATTTTGATATCATTCTTCCAAAGCAATATAAGCCCTCCACTACGACCCACACTATCCACAACAAATATATAATCAAAATTCAGTTTTATTCTCAAGAAATCCATATTTTTATTACAAATTTTGGTTTCCATAAGGAACACCAAACTGGGTCCTTTTTCCTTCACCATTAAGTGGAGGTCTCGAATTGCTCGAGGGTTCCCAAGCCCTCGGCAATTCCAGCTTAAGCAACTCATTTTGGCTGGCGGGGCTGTTCAACAGCCACCGCCGAATCACTGTTACCGGACACCTGCATCTCCACAATAATTTTAGTTCGTTTTCCTCCATCCTCATCACCTCCATGAAGCTCCCCCTGCACCTTTCTCTTGCCCATCGTCCCCTTCATCACCTGTAATCCTCCTTGAACATCCAACTGGTCCTTTTTTTTAGTTTTCCTTTTTTGGGTTGCTCTTCCAATCTCTGTCCTTTTCTTCAGGCCGCTTGACTTAGACGAGCTTCTGATTAATTCAGCACCCTTATCTGCCTTGTCCTTTGTGATCAATGCTTCCACGTGGTTAGTTGAGCAACCACTATTAAAGTTTCCCACCACATCAGCTCCCTTTTCCACTGCATGCCAAGTCATCTTTTCTTTTATATTGTCCCATTGCCCAACATAAATATTTTTTCCTTTTGGGGAAGTAATATTTTCTATATTGATCCCATTACTACCTCCTCCGTCATTTAAGGACCTGTTCAGAATCAATTCCTTATTAAAAGATATGCCGTTGCTGCTCGCATTAAATTCCCCTTCTTCACTCCTTTTTTTCTTCTCCTTAATTCCATCGCCAGTTGTGTTCATATTCGCCCCATAATTCTCTCCATCTTCATTCCTTTTTTGTTTTCCATAGAACCCTTCCACTTGTGAGCAACGTATCCCTTCATTGATTTCCTCCCTCTCATTCCTTTTCTGTATTCCGGAAATACCATGCTTTTGAGCAAAATTTGTCTCCTCATTAATGTTTAGTATCTTTCCATTCCTATCCCTCGCTGTCACCGACTGGGTCTCCGACGAACTCCCATCAACTCCTGCACTTCCGGCACCCCCCATCACCCCCTGATTTGGTGTCCATTTTCCTTGGTGTTCTGAAGTAGCAGTGTTTGATGGTTGAGCATATCCCCTCTTTGCCTCATTGAATTTTCCTCGCCCTCCTCTTCCTCCTCCACCGTTTCTGCTCACTGGAGGGACCCTCAACCATGGTCCAAACTCCTGTAGGTTTTCGTTCTCCTGCAGCTTCCTTCCCCCAGGCCTCACGCATCCTCTGCCCCTATGTCGGATGACTCCACATTTGAAGCAGAATCTAGGAATCCTTTCATATTTGAAAGTAATCCATACCGTTCTATCTTTTAACTTGAGGAAACGACCCCTTGAGAAGGGCTTTGTCACGTCTAATACTATTCGAACTCGTAGATACTCCCCCCACCCCACACCATCCATATCAACATCAACGTCCTCTACTTCCCCCATCGAGACTCCTATTCGTTGGCCCATATCCTTGCTCATACACGCCAGCGGCATGTTGTACATCCTTACCCAAAAAGCTGCCTTTTCGAACTCTAATTCTGAAGGTGGAGTTCGACCGTCGAAATCTGCCATGGAGAAAAGATCACCATCAAAACTCCACGGGCGCCCTTCCAAAATTCTCACCTTGTCCCATTCATGCTCAAATTCTATAAGAAACAAGTTAGGTCCCAAGTTTTTGAACGAAACCCAACCTGTCGGTTGCCAGGATCTGATCAATGGAGTCTTCAGAACCTCCTTCCCCATTGTCCTATCTGCTAGCAGTTTCCCAACAGCACATGCCGAACCTCTATCCACCAATGGCTCCATAGCATCATCCGGAGCCACCACCTCCTCCGTCTCTACGTCCAGAAGGTTGAGTCTCTCCCATTGCTTTGCTAGATCTTCCTCCATGTGTTGCTTCCTTTCAAATCCTAAGAAGATCTGCTTCCTCACAAGAATGAAAAGAAGAAACGACTGCCGCCTCTCACCCTAATCACTGGGTAGAGGTTTGCTGCTTCACCACTAGGTTTCTGGAGAGAACCCTAGAGAGAAGAGGACCCGTCGCCGTTGTTATTTACTTTCAGCCTAGGGAAGCTCTAAGATAATCAAAACTAAAATTAAAATTCGTTGAGTTTTTTTTTTTAATATTTTTTATAAGTAATAAAAAAGAGCTGAAACTGGCCGGTGACAAAGGATGCGTTGTTAAATATATATAGGAGGCTATGATTTAAATTAATATGCACAATATTAATTAAAGACATGTACAATATTAATTAAAGACATAGTACTAAAAAGAACAGAAGACTATGACTGAAATTAATAAAAGACATATCTACAATATTAATTATAGACATAGTACTAAGAAGAACATATATTTGACAAACGAGTTTTAGGAGGAAATGAATAAAGTTTTTAGTATATTTAATGTTGTCATATTATTATAAAT
>VIBQ01000272.1:0-15768 GCA_006937295.1 Carpinus fangiana | reverse complement strand
CCCTCAAGAAATTTTGGATCATACCTGCTGCTCAGAGATTTTTCCCCAAAATTATTTTTTGGAAAAATGGAGTCCTAGTCGCCGGAATGCGTGCCGCCGGTGGAGCGCCTGAATCGCAGTCGCGGGTGTACCGTCTGTACAGTCTGTGTTGCGCCGGTGGTGCGCCGGAGTCTGGGTCGGTTCGTCGGTGGGTGGGTGGGTGTCGGGGGAGATGGGGTCGCGAGATGGGGATGGGGGGTGACTTGCTGCCTCGCACGAGTGGTCTGGGGGTGTTGTTGAATAACCCCCAAGTTTAGCCCAAAATGCACCGTTTTGGCTAGTGCCAAAACGGTGCGTTTTGGATCCTACTTGGAGAGCTCGTCCGACGTATCAGGTCCCAAAACGGTGCGTTTTGGGTCCGTTAACGGCCGTTACCAAAAGTGTGACGGCAGGGATTTTATTCCAATTTCCTTCCACCCAGGGAGTAAATTTTCGAAAGAAAAAACCTAAGCATTTTAAAATTTCGCAAGGCAGACCCAAGGAGTTATTATATATTTACCCTAAAAATAATAATGGTTAAATTGGCTTATAATAACATAGTGAAGATCTTTATTATTATTTCTTTAAAAAATAAATGTTTAACTAAAATTTATGAGAAAAATATAAAAAAGTCTTCCAAACTATAGTCATTTGCAATTTAACCTCTCAATGTTCAAAAGATAATAAAGTAGCCCCTAAACTACCAAAATATATTAAAAAGACAACTTATTTTTTTATATTCCTATAATGTCTATATTCTTTTAACAAATAAAATAATAAAATAATTGTAAAAAAAAAACCAAACAATTTTTAAAAAATACAATTATTTTATATTTATTAGCGCCCATTGGTTTTTTTTGTATTTTAAAAAAAAATTGTTTAGTTTTCTTTTTACAATTATTTATTATTTTATTTGTTAAAGAATATGGGTATTATAGGAATAAAAAAAAATAAGTGGCCTCTTTGATACATTTTGGTAGTTTAGGGGGCTACTTTATTACATTTTGAACATTGGAGGCTAAATTGCAAATGACTGGTAGTTTGGGGGGCTGAATTATATTTTTCCCAAAATTTATTGAACCAAATGTAAATTATTGTGAAAAAATTAGAAGGCAAATAACACATTTAAAGGTTTTTTTTTCCTCCTTTTAAAGCAACAAACAAAAGATTCATCGAGTCAACAAATTAGGGCTGGCAATTTTGACACGACCCGACAACCCGGCACGAACACGACACTAAATTAGCAGATTTTGGTCGTAAACGGGTTGACCCGTTTACGACCCGTTTATCTGCTCTTAATAGGTCGTGTCGCAGGTCACCCACAGATGATCCGCCAGACCCGTTTATGATTAAAAAAAAAAAAATTTGAATTTTTAGTTTTAGTTTTTTACCTCTTCCACTAGCTCATCCTTATAAGTTATCACCTAGGAACTCTCAATTTCACTTCTCCCACGAATCCCACGCCACTTTCTCCTCCTTTTTTTTTTCCTTGTCTTTTCTTCCTCCACCGACAACATCACCCACCCATCTCTTTCTCCTTTTTTCTTGACTCTCACTCACTCTCTCTCCCGCTTGCCGGCCGTCGCTCTCTCTCAACTCTCAGCTCTCCGCTCGCTGCCACTCTAGGATTTGTGTATTGGGTCAGTGAAATTTGTGGGTTTTTTTTTGCCCTTTTGAGTTTTAGTAGTCTAAAGTTTGTAGGATTCTGTTTGATTGGCCTTTTGTGGGGGTGATAGCGTTTGAATTTTGTTTTTGGGTTCGAGTTACATGTTCTTGTATGTGAGTTTTTGTGTGTATTTGGTTTACAGGCTTTGGGGGGTTTAGAATTTTTGGGTTGTAATTGTGCTTTTCCATGCGAGGCTTGGGATTGAGTATTGGCTTATATGAGTTGTGTTTGTTGTTAGGGTTGATGTACCAAAAATAAAAGTACTCGCAAGTGTACGAGTCGTATGCAGTAAAGTGCGCGTACAAATGTGAGGTCGATCCACAGGGAATTTGTGTTCTTGCAAAAGATTAATTTTCTATTCGAATAAATCATATTTTAACCTAGTTCCGCAGTTGGTCGTGCAATGGTGACAAAACTAAATTAAATGATAATTTAAACAACAATCAAAATAAAATACTAAGGTTTCCGAATCCACCTCACCAAATTCACACTACACTCTCGCGTTTATGCATACAATCAATATTGGATACATTTTAACAAAGTTCAACAGTCATGATCGTGCACGTAAAATCATTCGATGAATCCATCCGTTTAAAGGATCACAATGAGTATTTAATTGAGATCAAATCATCCACCGGATCCGTAGATCACGATGGATATTAGTCTCAATCCAATCACTCGATGTACCCCTAGACAAAACACATCGAATATAAAACCATGCACGAAATAAAAAATGATGCTTAATCTCATAAAATAAATCAAGCAATTAAAGAGACTTTGAACAACTAATTTATTAAATATTGAATTATAGCATAAACAACGAAAATGTAAATGTGAATCAATGACGAGGCTTCATCTTCAACCTTAGTTGAAAGTTTAGCCCCTCATGATCACAAAAGACATAACAATATCAAATGAATTCATGAAGAAACAAAACTTACAAAGAAAAGCGTTCGAAAAGCTCAAGAACGACTCTAAGTCGAAGTTTTGGATTCTACGGCTCCCCCCGGTGCGTTTACAATGAAAAAGATTGTATTTATAAGCTAATTCTAAGGTTTTAACGTTGCTAGGTTGGCCGAGTGTGCTGATCGCACTCTAGGTGTGCTCGATCGCACTCGAGCATGCATTTCCAGTCTTGATGGGCGCAATTGCACTCGATTGCACTATATGTGCGCTCGAGCACACTACCTTCAGAATTAGCCAATTCTTGTGAAATGTGACTTTGTAGATCTTCGAGTTAGCTTTCCAATGACACCAAGAACGCCCCAATCGAAGTTCTACAACTCTATATATGGCCTTTTTGGTGGGACTTGTTGGGTGCGAATCATCACTCGACTCAAATTTGCTACCAGTGCTCCCCGAACTGTCTTAAGCCCCAGAAATAATGGAATTAGCCCTAGATGTACCTTAGCAACCTGCAAAACATCAAAACTAACCAAAAACATTAGAAAAAAGTCACAGTTAAGAGTTTAACAAATATAAGTTAAAGGGCTCAAATATGCAATATTTGGCACTCATCAAATACCTTCAAACTTAAATTTTGCTAGTTCCTTAGCAAAACAAAATAAAAAACATAACAAAAACAAAAAACATAAGTCCTCTGTCGTGGGAAAAACGGTTGCATTTAGCATATGCAACGAGTTTTTTAAACCCCTAGGAATTCCTTAAAGAACGAGTGAAGTCTCGCGAGAGTTTTCCAGGAATGACACCCACAAACATTTTATTGACACTATGTTATTGACAGACAAAGCATTTCACTTAAACACATGGTTCATACATCATTAATAAATTTAACAAGTCAAACATACAAACCACATCATCCAGGCATCCAAACACCATTCAACTCACGGCTGAAAAATTGAGATAACACATGCTCTAAGAAGTGAAAAGTGAACTAACACAAGGTTATGGGGTTTCAATCATTCTCAAAGAAAATGTGCACCCGAAAATTCATATGACTGCATTATGATGAAAACAACCACGGCTTGATTTTATTTTATTTTGGTTGTGCAATGCTTGGCTCCCTTAAGCTTCTAAATGACTTATGTAACGAGTGTTAAGCCAGTGACCCCCAAACCAGATGGCTTTAGGGCACTTGATGTAGAGACATCCTTAAGGGCTTAATTACTCAAGTAAAAAAAAAATTACGAAGCCTAACTAGCTATACGATCACTTAGCTAGGCTTTCTCCTCTTTTTACGCGAACATTCACTGCTTGGTGAAGCAAAAGGTCCGGTTACTCAATGAGAAGCTCAACCTTATGAATTTTTTTTTTTTTTGAAAGCCAAGGTTTTCCTCACCACATCAACCCATAAATCTCTAGAGACACACTCCCCTTAATTCAAATCTCATACCCCACAGATCCTAATGCTAGTGTACATGTGAAAAATCTATCCAACACGTGGAGTCTCTCTAATCCAACATATGAGTCAAACACTGGGATTTCTAATGATATGCAATGTTCAAACAAATTAAACATACCAATGACATGCAATTCACAGTTATGATATTACGTTATGCCCAATCAACAACATAGTAAATTTTATTTTATTTATTTATTTATTTATTTATTTTTTAAAGAAGACAAACAACACAAATAAACGAATAAAATGACAGATATGTCTACCCCATCCCCAAACTAAAATGTCACATTGTCCCCGATGTGACCAGAGATACAATACCAAAGGGATGGCGCAAGTCAGGCACAACGTAAGAGAACGATCCCCCAAACTTGAATGGCAAACACTTGTCCTGAAAAACACATAAAAACAAAACAAAATAGACAAACACAATCAAATAATAAAGAAAAATAATGAGGGTTGCCTCCCACAAGCGCTAAGTTTAAAGTCTTCAGCCAGACTCTCCACAAAAGACAACAATCACTCTGAATAATTCGGATCTTCCAATAGAGCTGTCTCCACCTCTCTACTTCTTAACTCCAAGAATGGTTTTAATCTTTGTCCATTGACCTTAAAAGTGTTACCATTCTTGGGATCCTCAATCTCGATGGCCCTATAAGGAAACACTGACCGAATGATAAAGGGGCCAGTCCATTGAGATTTCAGCTTGCCTGGGAAGAGATGCAATCTTGAATTGTAAAGGACTTTCTGACCAGGCTCGAAAGATCTACTCAAAATACTCTGGTCATGAGCCTTCTTCATCTGTTCCTTGTACATCTTCGCACAATCATATGCATCACTCCTCAACTCCTCCAATTCATTGAGTTGGAGCTTCCTTTGTGAGCCAGGCTTCGAAAGATTGAAGTTCAGCTGTTTAATGGCCCAATATGCCCTATGCTCCAACTCTATGGGAAGATGACATGCCTTCCCATACACAAGCCGATAGGGTGACATCCCAATCGGGGTCTTGAATGCTATTCTATACGCCCATAATGCATCACTTAATCGCAGAGACCAATTTTTTCTATTGGGATTCACAGTCTTCTCCAAGATATGCTTGATCTCACGATTAGAAACTTCGACTTGTCCACTTGTCCATGGGTGATAAGGGGTGGCAACCTTGTGGGTGATGAAATACTTCTTCATCAACTACTCAAAAATCTAGTTGTAGAAATGCTTACCTCCATCACTTATGATTGCTCGAGGCGTACCAAACCGAGCAAAAATAGTGTCTCTAAAAAATTGGACCACAACTCTGTGGTCATTAGTCTTGCAAGCAACAGCCTCCACCCACTTGGACACATAGTCCACAGTGACCAAGATGTACAAATATCCATAGGAGTTCGGGAAAGGTCCCATGAAATCAATGCCCCACACATAAAAAATCTCAACGATCAAAATCGGGTTGAGGGGCATCATATTTCTTCTGGAGATAATCCCTAGCTTCTGACAACGCTCACAAGATGTACAATAAGTATGAGCGTTTCTAAACAAGGTGGGCCAGTAAAATCCACACTATAAAATTTTTGCAGCGATCTTTTTAGCACTGAAATGGCCACCATAAGCATGATCATGACAGAAGGAGATGACATTGGATTGGTCATGCTCAGGTATACATCTCCTAATGATCTGATCGGGACAATACTTAAGCAAATAAGGATCATCCTAGAAAAAAGTATTTCACCATGGCCAAAAATTTGAATTTATCTTGTCGCCTCAATGCAAAGGCATTTGGTAGTTGACAAAATAGTTCACTATATCAGCGAACCATGGTGCGGGATTATGAGCAATGTGCATCAATTGCTCATCAGGAAAGGTCTCAGAAATGGGTGTGGCGTCCTCGATGTAGTCCACAGTCAATCTCGACAAATGATCCGCCACCAGATTTTTGGAACTCTTCTTATCTCGAATTTCAATGTTGAACTCTTGAAGAAGCAAAATCCACCGAATAAGACGAGATTTAGCATCTTTTTTAGAAAAAGATACTTCAGTGCAGCATGATTTTGAGTAGATGATGACTTTAGATCCTAGCAGATAGGATCTGAACTTGTCTAGCGCGAAAACGACAGCCAACAACTCCTTCTCAGTGGTGGAATAATTGAGTTGTGCATCATTCAGAGTTCTGTTTGCGTAGTAAATGACATGGGGGAGTTTATCAATACGCTGCCCCAAAACAGCTCCCACAGCGTAATCTGATGCGTCACACATTATCTCAAAAGGTGCACCCCACTTGGGTGGTTGAATAACTGGTATGGACGTTAAAATATTTTTCAGAGCCCCGAATGCTTGCTTACACTTCTCATCACAAATAAACGGGGTCTCCTTCACCAACAACTTGCACAAGGGCTTGGCGATCTTGCTAAAATCCTGTATGAATCGCCTGTAAAATCCTGCATCGCCTAAAAAAGAACGGACATCTTTCACGGTATGTGGGGGTGGAATGTTGGAAATCATATCCACCTTTGCTTTGTCAACCTTAATCCCCCGCTGAGATATGACGTGCCCCAGTACAATGCCTTGCTTTACCATGAAATGACACTTCTCCCAATTAAGCACAAGGTTCTTTTCTTTGCATCTCACCAAGACCAACGTGAGACAGTGCAAACACTCTTTGAAAGATGAACCAAAGATTGAGAAGTCATCCATGAAAATCTCAAGGAAACGTTCTACCATGTCAGAAAAGATACTGATCATGCACCGCTGAAAAGTGGCAAGTGCATTGCATAACCCGAAGGGCATGCGACGGTAGGCAAACGTCCCAAAAGGATAGGTGAATGTCGTCTTTTCCTGATCTTCAGGGTCCACAGGGACCTGGTTATACCCAGAATAACCATCCAGAAAACAATAATACTCATGCCCAGCCAACTGCTCCACCATCTGATCGATAAACGGAAGTGGGAAGTAATCCTTCCTAGTGGCAGCATTCAACTTGCGGTAGTCAATGCAAACTCCCCATTCTGATTGAACACGAGTTGGCACCAACTCGTTGTCTTTGTTCTTAACTACCGTCAATCCAGCCCGCTTAGGCACGACATGAATTAGGCTCACCCATTTGCTATCAGAGATCGGATATATGATCCCAGCATCTAACAGCTTAATCACTTCAGCTCTAACAACTTCTTGCATGGCTGGGTTGAGCCTTCTTTGTGGCTCCCTCGATGGCTTGGCATTCTCCTCTAGATGTATCTTGTGAATCACCACCATGGGGCTAATCCCCTTGATATCCTCAATGGTCCAGCCGATAGCTTCCTTATGCTCTCTTAAAACTTCCAATAACTTCTCCTCTTGAGCATCCACTAAATTTGAAGCTATGATCACCTGTAAAGACTCTTCTGGACCTAGGAACTTATACTTTAGGTTTTCAGGTAACGGCTTGAGTTCCTTCTTGGGAGGATTGGGTACAATGGTCTCTTTCTTCTCACTACTCACCAGAGGAGTAGTCTCTAACATCGCATCTGCTTGCTCAAGCAACTTGTCCAAGTCCAGATCTTCTCTAAACTAAGCAAAGCATGCCTCCAGGGTGGGTTCGAACGCACTTCAGTGACCAAAATTTGATGTACAAATTTAATTGTACTTGCCAATTGCACGAGTCGATCGTAATAGAGTGGATGTACAAGTGCGAGTGTCGAACACACAGAGAATCGTGTTTCATTAAAAACTAATTTTAAAGTGCCTAAACTAATCCTATCTTAACCTAGTTCCAATGTCAAGCATGTGGCGTGCATAAAATAAATCTAAATTGAAATGCGATAAAATAAAGAAATAAAAAACAACTAAAGTCACTAATTCACTTCACAATAAATTAATTCACATATAAACATGCTTAGCTCATATGTATTAAACATTTATGCTACAAGGCATACTCTGAGCGCTAACACATTGTTCATATTTTCGTCTATCGATAAAGTACATATGTATATCCTATTGTTGTTACACAATCTTGTCAAACTACTCGAGACAAACACTGTTACAAGAGGTCACAACGGATAATGGTCCGCAGACGAATATCCGATGTATCTCCGGTTGCAATGAGTGTTGACGTTTGATGATTTGTAGACAACAACAACACACTATTGTCACTAAAATGCATTGAAACGAATAAACATAAATCTTAAAAGACAGAATAATACGAACTAAACATAAATATATATAAACAAATTAAAGTAAAGGGAATAAGAGACTAAATAAAAGTAAAATAAAACATAAATTAAATAAACGACAATTTAGGAGGGATTTACAATGAAAAACAGAGGGTTTTGGGCCCTAAAGGCGCCTCTCAAACGTCCGAAATAAAGAATACAACGAGGTCCTATTTATAGGCTGGCGGTTCACTGAAGTGCGTTCGAACGCACCAGTATTTACAGTCGAACGCAGGGTGTGCGGTCGAATGCAAATAACTGCTGTGGCGGCTAGGGCTAACTAGGCGTGCGTTCGACCGCACTTTCTGCGTTCGATCACAGAAAACCGCTAGGGCCGGCTGGGCATGCGTGCGACCGTGGCTCCTGCTTGCAACCATAAGTGCGTTCGAACGCACCAAGTGCGGTCGAACGCACTTGGTAGGAATCAGCTTCTTCACTTTAAGTCCTCTTTGCCCTTTGCTAGCCGTGTTTTAATGCAATGACCTGCACAGCACAAAACACTAAAAACTATACAAAACATAAGTTATTAACGCAGCTAAGAGCCTAACAAACATAAGTCAAAGGGGGTCTAATAAACAATATTTGACACCGATCAGTCCTCCATGCTTGATTCCTCAACAGCTTCTTCCATGATATCCTCTATCAAGCATACTTGCTGCACTTCGTCATATTCTAGTGGTTGTTTTCTGATATAGAAGATGTTCAACTCCATTGTCATATTCACAAAGGAAATCTTTATAACCCCCGTCCTACAATTAATCAGGGCATTAGCCGTAGTTAAAAATGGTCATCCTAAGATCACCGGTATCTGACTCCCTATGTTCTGGACCGGGTCTGTGTCAAACACAATAAAATCCACGGGGAAGTAAAACTTATCTACCTTGATCAGAACATCCTCCATTATTCCCTGTGGAACCTTCACTGACCTGTTAGCTAATCGCAGTGTCATGAAAGTGGGCTTCAACTCTCCAAGCCCCAACTGTACATAGACTGAATAGGGTAACAAAATAACACTGGCTCCCAAATCCAAGTGCCCTCTCAATCTGGCTGACTCCGATCATGCAAGTAATGGTAGGACATCCAGGGTCCTTGTACTTGATGGGTAACTTGCATTGCAGGATTGAACTAACCTGCTCAGTCAGGAATGCCTTCTTAGGGACATTCGTCTTCCTCTTCACAGTGATCAAGTCCTTCAAGAACTTGGCATATGAAGGTATTTGCTGGATGGCGTCCATAAATGGAATGTTAATCTGGACTTGCTTGAATACCTCCAGAATGTCCTCAAACTTTCCTCCTTTCTTGGGTGCTTGTAGTCTATCAAGGTAGGGCGCCTTAGGTACAAATGACATTGAGGATCCTTCACGATGGGAGTGGCTATAGATGGCTCAGCATCTCTTTCCTCCTTGTTGCCACTTGCTTCCCCCTTCTTGCCCCCACAGTGTCAACTTTTGGGTCCACCACATGATTGTACACTTGTCTCCTTGACCTCAGTGTGACAATCGCCTGCACATGCTCTTGCCCGTGCTCCGAATTTGAAGAATTTCCAATTGCAAACGCCTTAGGATTTGGCTCGGGCTAACTTGGAAACTTCCCTTTTTCTCTTTCACCCAAGTGATTCTCTATTTGTCCTATCTGATTCTCCATCTTTGCTATAGCTTGGGTGTTTTACCATGGTCGCATTCTTCACCTCCTGGATGGCCTGGCTATTGATTATTGTGGACTTCTGGAGCTCTTGCATCAGCTGACCATTCGATTGGATGAACGTCCTCATTGTTTCCTCCAGAGCTGATTGAGGTGAAGATGCAGGCACTTGAGAAGTAGGCTGATTATGCTGTTGTGCCTGAAATCCGGAAGGATATTGGTTTTTAGCATTCTGAGGTGCTTCTCCCTGATTTTGCTTCCAAGAAAAATTTGGATGGTTCCTCCATCCCAAATTATAAGTCTCAGAGTAAGGTCCAGCTAATTGCTTTTGATAGTCAATTAAAGCGTTCGCTTGTTCCATTCGGATACTCGAAAAAGACCGATGCAGATGGACAATTCTGTGCTAAGTGCATAGGACTCGCACAGATGGAACAACTATCAAGAGTGTAAGTGTTGGCAGCATTGATGGATGGACCTATGCCGAGAGCGTCAAGCCTTTTGGGGAGCGCATCTATCTTCATGTTCATCTCAGTCTCTCCCTTCAACTCATAAATGCCTCCTTTCTTTGGGATGCGGGCAGATTTATCCCGATAGCTCGTAAAATTCCATACTTGTGAGTTGTCAAACATCTTGTCCAATGCCTTGTACGCCAAATCTCCTGTCAAACTTAAGAATGCCCCTCCGTTCATTGATTCAATCATACTACGGTTGGGTTGAGATAGCCCTTGGTAGAAAAGCTGAACTAGTCTCCACTTCTCATATCCATGTGGAGGGCACTTTATCAACAAATCTTTAAACCTTTCCCAACTCTCTGAGAATTTCTCACCCTCTTCTTGCGTGAAAGAGCTAATTTTTTTTCTGTATTCATTGACCTTCGACATCGGGAAAAACTTATTATAAAACTTGCTCAACAAACTTTCCCAAGATGTAATAGACCCGAGTGTGTTGGAATCCAACCATGCCCTAGCTCTATCGTGAAGAGAGAATGGAAAAAGTCTAAGGTGAACTAACTCTTCAGAAAAGTTCTGAAACTTGAATGTGGCACATATGTCTTTAAATTTCTTAACATGGCCATAAAGGTTCTCATTATCTAATCCATGAAAAGAAGGTAAGAGTTGGATGACATGCGGCTTTAAGTCAAAATGGGTGGCATTGGTGGGTGGAAACACTATACACGAGTGGGAGCTAGTCGCGACAGGCGCGAACAAATCCTGCAGTGATGTAGTGAAGTCTACGTGCCATGCTCTGACTTGCTCTCCATTTCCCGCTCTTGCATCCTCATTCTCGAATATGTGTTGCTCCACATTCTCAGGTATTTTCTCTTGTTGGTCTCCCATTTCACCTCTAATCTCACTCACAACGGTTGCTCTCCGAGTTCTCCTAAGAGTTCTATCAATGTCGGGATCTAAGGGTATCAACTCTAAGTTCAGGGATCTCCGACCAAGCATACACTAAACAAATTTTTTTTTTTTTTACAAAGAAATAAAAACTAAAAACAAGATAAACAGAATAAACTAACAAAGCAAAAACAAAGTATTCACTAAAATGAAAAAAGTAAATAAAGAAAAAAAAAACTAAAAAATATTAAAACAAAATGGTGCTTATCTACTGACTGCAGCCCTGCGCTCGAGTGCTGGTAGTATGCGATCGAGTGTGATTGTGCTCGATCGTCAATGGATGCGATCGATCGTGATTGCGTTCGAGCGTCTAGTGCTTGCGTTCGAGCGTTAGTCGGCTGTGCGCTCGTGCATCTATTTTGCAATTGTTGCACGCAGGCGCACAGGTTGGTCCCAAGTGCGTTCGATCACACTAGGTTGCGATCGATCGTGCTCGGCAGAGATTGAGTTTCAGATTCTACAGCAAACACCAAAACACCAACAAACACCTTTTTTTTTTGTCAGATCAAAACAAAGAGTACAATAAAAATAAATAAATAAATAAAATTGCAAACAATAAAAACAAGAAAATTAACTAACTAGTAGAAAAATAAAATCAATTCAAACAAAAAAATCAATTTCAACAAAAACTAACAAATTTCCCGGCAACGGCGCCAAAATTTGATGTACCAAAAATAAAAGTACTCTCAAGTGTACGAGTCGTATGCAGTAAAGTGCGCGTACAAATGCAAGGTCGACCCACAGGGAATTTGTGTTCTTGCAAAAGATCAATTTTCTATTCGAATAAATCATATTTTAACCTAATTCCGCAGTTGGTCATGCAATGGTGACAAAACTAAATTAAATGATAATTTAAACAACAATCAAAATAAAATACTAAGGTTTTCGAATCCACCTCGCCAAATTCACACTACACTCTCGTGTTTACGCATACAATCAATATTAGAAACATTTTAACAAAGTTCAACAGTCGTGATCGTGCACGTAAAATCATTCGATGAATCCATCCGTTTAAAGGATCACAACGAGTATTTAATTGAGATCAAATCATCCACCGTATCCGTAGATCACGATGGATATTAGTCTCAATCCAATCACTCGATGTACCCCTCGACAAAACACATCGAATATAAAACTATGCACAAAATAAAAAATGATGCTTAATCTCATAAAATAAATCAAGCAATTAAAGAGACTTTGAACAACTAATTTATTAAATATTGAATTGTAGCATAAACAACGAAAATGTAAATGTGAATCAATGACGATGCTTCATCTTCAATCTTAGTTGAAGGTTTAGCCCCTCATGATCACAAAAGACATAACAATATCAAATGAATTCATGAAGAAACAAAACTTACAAAGAAAAACGTTCGAAAAGCTTAAGAACGACTCTAGGTCGAAGTTTTGGACTCTACGGCGCCCCTCGGTGCGTTTAAAATGAAAAATATTATATTTATAAGGTAATTCTAGGGTTTTAATATTGCCAGGTCGGCCGAGTGCACTGATCGCACTCGAGCATGCATTTCCAGTCTTGATGGGCGCAAGTGTGCTCGATCGCACTATATGTGCGCTCGAGCGCACTACCTTCAGAATTAGCCAATTCTTGTGAAATGTGACTTTATAGATCTTTGAGTTATCTTTCCAATGACACCAAAAATGCCACAATCGAAGTTTTACAACTCTAGATATGACCTTTTTGGTGGGACTCGTTGGGTGCGAATCATCACTCAACTCAAATTTGCTATCAATGCTCCCCAAATTGTCTTAAACCCCATAAATAATGGAATTAGCCCTAGATGTACCTTAGCAATCTGCAAAATACTAAAACACCAAAACTAACCAAAAACATTAGAAAAAAGACGCAGCTAAGAGTTTAACAAATATAAGTTAAGGGGCTCAAATATACAATATTTGGCACTCATCAGGGGTTGTGACTTGTGAGGGATTCACTTTGAATAAATTTCAATGCTTGGAATTTGTTTTGCAGATTTTGTACAAAAAGGTTAAATCTTGTTAGATGAATGGAATTTTGTTCCTTAAGGTTGGAAAGATGCTAGAATTTGAGTATTTTACTTCATTTTTAAGCTAAACAGGCCGTGTTGACCCTTTTAGACACGACCCGTTTAGCTTAAATGGGTTCACGGGTCGTGTCGGGTGACCCGTCAAACCCATATAACTTAAACGGGTTCGCAGGTCGTGTCATATTTGAAGCCCCGACCCGTTTATTAAACAGGTCGTGCCCGGGTCTAAGCTAAACGGGTCACGGGTCGCCATGGGTCATAAACGGGTCGACCCGTGGACCCGTTTTGCCAGCCCTACAACAAATGGGCATGGAGCCATGGAGATTGGAGACACCATTCAATTAACATCAACATCTAACCGCACAAAAACAAACCGATCTCGCTTGGAAAAAGGATGTGATGTTGGGATGGGCTCTGCCGTGGAGGAGGCGACGACGACAAGTGGAGGGCGAGACTTAAGGTGCAGAACAGCAGTGGGGGGGGACTTAAGGTGCTTAGTTCAATATCATCTATGATCAACGATACAGGGGATGATTTTATTGAGATTGAATATCCGTTGTGACTCTTTAACGGCAAATACATCGGATGATTCGACTAGATTTTATAATAGCAATAGAACATGCATAGTGCTTAATCGATAGATGTAACTAATTAATAGAAAACATAATATGCTTAGAAGCATAATCATTTTGGATGTATGAACTAAGCATGATCATATGTATGTTAATGTGGTGAGGTGGATTCTAAGACCTTAGTGTTTTTATTTATTTGTTTTTAAGCATTTAGATTAGTTTATATTTTTGCACGCCATATGTTCGACATTTGGAACTAAGTTAAAGTAGAGTTAGTTTAGATAATTAAAATTAGTTTTTCACAAACGCGGTTCCTGTGGATTTGATCTCGTACTTATGCACCGTTACACTGCAGTTTGCACACAACTCGTTTTATTGCGAGTACATCAAATTTGTACATCACAAAACCCTAGTTTTAGAAATTGGGGGTTTCGAATTTTTGTGGATATTGTGATTTCTTGGGGTCATTTGGACCACTTGAAGCCCAAAACTTGTACTTTGGAGCTTAGCCTTTGATTTGGATTGTTCGGATTGGAATTTTTCGTCCAAGTCCAAAATTACCAAAATACCCCTCACACCCAAAGGATAGGATTTTTGCCCTAATTTGACCCTGTGAAGCAGAAATTCGAACCTGCTTGCCTATTTGAGATACAAGCTTTTTCTCAAGAACTCCATTTGTCAACCTGGTCCTTGGAGACCCCATCCAAGCCTCACAGTTGCCCTAATGCCCTTCATTTCCTAGAAGGGGCATTTTCGTCTTTTACCACCTAACCTACTCAAATGGGTCCTAATCGATCACCATGGGATCCAATACCACCTAGTTAATCGTGATCCTCATTATTTTTTATTAACCTCAAATTACCAAAATACCCTTCATTTCCTAGAAGGGGCAATTTCAACTTTTGAGGCCTGCCTTATTTTAATTTGCCCTAAATCATTGCTAGGTACTTCATATCTATCTAGCTAACCGAAATCTCGGATATTTTGATATTCCTAAAATGCCCTAATTTTTCGGCATCATTAAAAGCCATCTAAGTTTGGATTCATTGACACAACTTCGTTTTCTTTTTCCTGTATCGCATATGGGCATGTAGAACTAGGACTGTTTGCATGGGCTTTTGCGTGGGGTAGTTTTGCATAGAACTGTGAGCTTAGTGTGATAAGCTCACAGTGAGGCCTCTTCTTCCTCAACTGCACACCAGCAACCGCGCCAAGCACCATTACAAGAGGCTCAGGACCTCGAGTCCAAGCCAGAGGTTATGATGGAGGATGTGGAGAGTGATGGCGCTGCCAAAGACAGGCCAAGCCCTAGTGAGCCTATTAGAGAGGCCAATACTACCATGGATGAAGAGGATGCCGAGCTTGTATACGACCACACCCGCTTTCGGAGGGATAAGGTTAGGCACTGTTACTTCCACTACTATCACGAGCGCAGGATCATTGTTGAGAGGGGGGCCATCATAGAGGAATTCGATGAGTGCGCATCAAGGGTTCGGGCAGTGCTGGATGCCCAGGGGTGGACAAACATGGTAGAGGATCACCGCCTTGTGGTGGAAGCTATAGTGTGGGAGTTCTACGCGAACCTCCACAAGAGACGCGGCGACTCATTCTGCACTTGGCTCAAGGGGACGACGATAGAGGTGACCCCTACACTCATCAGTGCGATCACCGGAGCACCTCATGTACGTGACCCAACTTACTCGTATCCAGTCGATCATCTCCCCGCTCGTGCTGATTTGGTAGCGTGTTTCGCTGAGGGGCACCCTCACCAGATGGAGCTAGACGAAGAGGGTAACTTCTAGATGAGTGATTTCAGCAATGATGTTCGATGCATGGTGTACCAAAAATAAAGTACTTGCAAGTGTACGAGCGTGTGCAGTAAAGTGCGCGTAAAAATGCGAGGTCGATCCACA
>VIBQ01000271.1:0-15785 GCA_006937295.1 Carpinus fangiana | reverse complement strand
AAGTGGTTGGCAAAATTTAAACCCACTAGAGCAAGAATTTATTATTAAATTATATTCACTATAGTAATAAAAACCTATTTAAACCTGCTAATAAAGAAGTAAAGGAATCTGCGTTTTAAAATATGTATATTGCATAAAAGAAGTGGTGACATATTGTCAAATACTATTTTAAGTTGGGGTAGAATTTTTTTTTCTTCTTGTTGTAAGTAGAATTTTGAGCGGTGCTAATACCAGGAATGTTAAATTACTAGTTATCCCAAAAGTTTAAGCTAATAGGAAGAGATAAATTTAATCACTTAATTATTACTTTAACACCCCCCCCCCCCCCCCTCTCACGTGTGTTAAAACTTCCTTTTAATAGATGAAGCTCAACATGTGGAGTATTTAATTTAAATGGGGGTTGATTTGACAGAGTTAAGGTTTAATCTCAGAACCTTTGGCTTTAATATCATGTTAAATCACCACTTATCCCAAAAGTTTAAGCTAATAGGAAGAAGTAAATTTAATCACTTAATTATACTTTAACACTCACCTTCACGTGT
The DNA here is from genome assembly GCA_006937295.1 of Carpinus fangiana. Lineage (NCBI taxonomy): Eukaryota > Viridiplantae > Streptophyta > Magnoliopsida > Fagales > Betulaceae > Carpinus > Carpinus fangiana. The sequence goes on along the minus strand of VIBQ01000271.1, from coordinate 15,243 downwards.
GGGTTTAAACTCTCTTTTAATAGGTGAGATTCGACACGTGGAATATTTGATTTAAATAGGAGGTGAATTGATGGAGTTAGAGTTCAAACTCATGACCTTTGACTCTGATACAATGTTAAATTACTAGTTGTCTCAAAAGCTTAAGTTGATAAGAAGAGATAAATTTAATCACTTAATTATTACTTTAATAGGGGAGGTTGTTAAAATATATCTCTTTTTTAGTACTTTAGAAGTTTTATAGTGGTAACATTATTGCATGATATAGTTTTATCTAAGACCAAGTAATTCACAACTGTGAATGGCTTGGATCCAATGGTAAAGGGGTTGTTGGGAGGCCTTGGTTTGCATCTTGCATAACACCAAAGCAAAAGGAAGTGAAAAAAGAGAGTGCATTTTTTTTTTTTTTGTTGGTGTGAGTGAAACCTAAACATGGACTTTTTCCTTTGCCATCAGAATCCTCTGTTGAGTCATTAATCATTTAATCTTACCAATATATCCGATATTTGAATCGGAATATTGACTTTTATAACAATAAAAGAATTCTATCATATAAAAGAATTATATATGTATATGTACGCGTGGATGTATATTTGTCTCTATGTGTGTGGATTCATGTATTTGGGATTGACGTTTTTTTTTTGTTGGATATTAATTATCTTGGCTATAATTGTGCTCTTGTTTTATCAACGGAGTACAAATGGCTGATTTGCATGAATTACTGACAAGTGGTGTATTATCTTTGATACTTGAGACGACTGATCTCAACTTTTTTAACTTTTCCGTTTAAATATATATCCAGGCCACTACTGGTGTCAATGTTCCTCTGTTTCGGCCATTTCTTTTCTCTTTTTTGAATTATATGCCTATACAAATAGCTGCGTATGATATAGAAGTTGAAGGTCTCTTAGTAATTAAACTGATGATTAAGGTGACCTGAGCTGCATGTAAATCCTTCTTGATGATTTTACCATCCATTCCCCCTGATGTAAGGATGTGCTTGTTCCAAGCCAGCGAACCAACTCTTTGTGTGTGATCGTCTTTGAATGTTTTTATCTGCGTTAACAAAAAATAAAAATAAATGATCAATTCTACATATTCGAAAGAAATCGAAGAACAATTAATTAGGTTTTTATTTTTTAGAGTGAGGACTTGTCTCTTAGCAAAAGAATCCATAGCGGACATGAAAATTATTTAAGCCAATGGTGATTTGGCGGCCATCAGGAGCCCAATTGACACTTGGTACAAGGCCGTCTTCATCGTCAATTGTCACAAGTTCTGAGTAAGTGAAATTAGGTGCATCCTAGAGCCATACAGTGTTTCCAAGAGCAATGGCAAGGACATTACTGCTACCCCAGTCTAATAAATTCAAGTTGAAGTCATCCACAATTTCAGCCGCATCTAATATAATATCCTCTCCGGTGTTTGCCCAATTAGATTAGAAAAGTTAGTACACAAGATGATTACAAGATTAAATCCTTCAAAATATTTCTTCAATGTTCTAAAAAAAAGTTAACATCATAGCAATTTGAACAAGGTCGTACTCAAGCAAACAAAACGAAATCGACCTATTCCATCAATGGGAAAACCCATGCTTTATACGTACGCACAACCAAACATTGAATACAAATATTATGGCATAAACAAGAGCCATTGCCTCTAGCCTATCAAACTATTTGAAAAGATTATAACTTTCGCTAGACCCTGACTCATAATAGGACAATTTGGCACGTAAAATTTTGGAAAGTTCCTATTTCTCATTAAAGAAATTCAGCTGAGTTCAAATGAAATGATATGGAAATTCAAAAGAAATTTAATTGAATTTTGTTCGTGACTAAAAGGTTTAAATTAAAAACTCACATACTCCGAATTTAATTGAATTTTAGAAAATGGGACATAAAAATGAGCCATAAATTCACAAGACCCAAAAGAACAACGCAAAAAGAAAATAAAAAGAGCAATAAGTCTAGGTCTTATCAAGTAACCCATCGTTTAGATACATTGTTACCATGTAGCCATACAACAAGTTAACAGTTCATTTATACATAATTAATATTGTGCAAGAATTCATAACCAAAACAAATATTTCTAGTTCTGAAGCATACCAATGCAATACTTATCATTTTTTGTTTGACTTAACAAAAAAAAAAAAAAAAACCAATGCATTTTGGCTTTGAAAACCAACCATAAATTCACAAGCTAAAGACCACGATAAGAAGTACAAATACCCACAATAACAAACAGAAAACAAAACCAAAAGAGCAAAGGCTTCCCTAATGAGTTAACTTTTCAAATGGCCTAATGTTGAAATACTTTTTATATTTGAAAATCCAAACCATCCAATTCTTCCAAACACTATATTGTTTAACATATCAATTCAAGTCCAAATTTGAAGACCAGTTTATGCAATTATACCTGAGGAATGCGTCGCAAGGGCTTGGCAGGCGATGAAAGCAAGTCCTGTGGGAATGGGTCGACTGGTGTGGAGGACTTGTTCTTAAACACCAATATCCTTCTGTTCATATTGCATGCCTCAGCAAGTTTGTCCTGATAGGCCTCTCTGGAGGGAGAGATGGCAGCGTGGTTCTCTTTGCCATTGCCTTTTCTCTTTCTCTGGGTGAGCATGTGAAAGTCCGTGACTGACCGATTAGGGACAAACCTAAATTTGGATCAGAAACCCAACAAAAACATGATTCAAAAACCAGAGCAAAAGATTAGAATTTCTGTGAACTACTAATATCAAAACAAAACCCCAAAAAAAAAAAAAAAATCAAATCAAATTTCTTACATTTTCCTGAGAATTTTTTGAAAGTATTGTTCTAGAGAATCCATAGATCCTGCAGCAAGGATAACGGAACGGAGAGAGGAACCTCTTGATATCGGCATCCACATCCCTTGAATCACATAGAGACACGGAGCGAGATTGGTGTGATTGCAGAAAGAGTGAGAAACAGAGAGAGAGAGAGTAAAGTGAGTAGAGAAAATAGAGTGGTAAAGGGTTTATATAGGTATGGTTTGGAGGGAGGGATCGCCTAGACGCCCAACTGTAGTCTAGGCTCTTGTTCGTCGCAATTTTCTACACCACTGGATCAAGTGGTTGCTTTGATTTTACACTTCATTTTCAGCCGTCCATGCCAACTGTAGCCTCGGCTTTTGTTCGACGTGATTTTCTGCACCGTTGGAATGAGTTCCTTCTTTAATTTACATTTTCAGTTGTCCATGGCCGCTACAATGCTATTACTAACTTCAATCTTTACTGTGAAAAAATAGGACACGCTTTGCATAGGCTCGGCTTTTGTTTGACGCACTTACCCTAGATTTGGCTTTTGTTCGACTCGATTTTCTGTACATGAATCTTTATTGTGGATAAATAAGAAATTTATTTTAATGTTAACGATATTAATTTTATCTATGAGTTTTAATTCTTATCAGAAATGGTACATCATTTATTGATTAAAACATAGTTACTCCTCTCTAACTTCCGTCTAAAAAATTTATAGAAGTCCACGTCAACCTAATAAAAAATTAAAACATGGCAATGCGTAGTATTAAATTTTTTTTTTTTAAAAAAAAAAAGAAAAAAAAAATTCATTTTAATGAGACAATTAATAACTACAACACTAAAAAATAAAAAATTAAAAAAAAAAGGAGGTGGTTGGAGCCATCCCATGGCGAGCAAGGAGGTGGCCCTTGGGTTTAGCCGAAACCACCCTAAGGTTTTTTTTTTTTTTTTTGCCTTTTTAGGTTGGCCAAACCAAAAACAACATTCGGAATCTACTTATAGTTTTGTTAATCCTTACAGATACCATTTTAAGAATAACTTCTATAAGGACCTGACATAAACTAGGTCCTTTGTGCCATCCCATAAAGAATGACCCATTGTCAGCCCACCCATGCCACTGCCTTCTCGTCCATTGCTGCTCCATCAACGTTTAATCAGCAAACACATGAAGCTTCATAGCCTCCCTCGTATCTTCATCCCCTCACACCCCTCAAAGAAATCTATGTGTCATTCTCCAAACACACCAAATGAGGAAGATGAAGACAACTCTAGATTAATCAGCCAAAAAATTGACTTTAATTAAGAATAGTTTACTGGTGATTACTAAACCACAAAACGTACTGTATATGTATCAATTACTGGAAAGAAAAAGATAAAGATAAAGAAAAAAACCATAGCACTTATCACAATTTTTAGATCTATGCAAACCAAGTCATAAACAAAACATATATGAGAAAAAAGAAAAACTACAACAATATTTGCCTTTGAAAGCTAACATTTTTGACCGAGACTAAAAGAGAGTGTTCTGTGAGAGACATGTCAGATGAGTGTTTGGAGAGAGATGAAAGCAAAAATTGTGTGTTTTTGTCTTCTTTTCATTGAATGCGTCTTCTATACAGTTGGGGGCAAAAACATGAATGTTTTTGCCCGCCAATAAATAAGTGCCACCTCAAATTATCACAAGTTAGAAAATAAGCTTGGATGCACTAGATAATATCTAACAAACAACAACTCAAATTATCACAACTCAAACCCCGGCCACCAGACCCATGCCTAGGTCTCATCGGACCCAGGTAGCCAGACCCAGCATGGGTCAGGCGAGACCCACGCCTGGGTCTCGCTAGTGTGGGCCTCGCCAGACCCTGACCCACTTGAAAACCAAGATGACCCGCTTCAAAACTCGTCTAAAAATTGCCATAACCCGCCTCAAATCCGTTTCTAATACCTCAAAACTCATTTCTAATGCCTCAAAACTCTTTTTTGGATTATAAAACCAAAACCTAGAGGTGAAAGGTTAACCCTAAACCGGAGAAGACGACTGTTGGCGCAGGAGACGGTGACTCACGAGTTCGAATATGGGCAGTGGGCGGTGGGCTATGCGGCGTGGGTGGCAGCCTTGCTAGGCGGTGGACTGGGGGATCGACCTAGGTGGCGGGGGTGGTAGCCTATTCCGGCTGGCTGGGCGGTGGGTGCGGGCAAAGCTGATTGGGCAACCGGCGTGGGAAGCTAAAAATCTGAAACCATTATTTTTTTTTTGGGTAAGAGAGAAAAATGAGTCGTTTGATATTTTAGGAGAGAAATCTAGAATATGTTTAAGAGCAAGTGGAATAATCTAGTGTAGCCACACTCACTTTATAATTTGCAATAAGCTGATTTGTCCTTTATTGATTGGTGGGCAACAATTGGGGCTTTTAAGCCATGACCGAATAAAAGATATTCTCCTTTTCATTTTGTGCAACAAGCTGATGTGTCCCATTTTTTTTGAGGGCACAAACAACTTGGTTTATGCCAGGGCCTCATAGAAGTTAATCTCACTATGGTTTCACCGAGTTACAAATAGTTTTCTAAAGCTTAAAAAGGCATTAAAAACCCATTAAAGTAAGCAGAAAACATATATAGGTTTATGTGGGCATTTCAGTTAGCAAATTAAATAGTATTCATTAATGTGTCATATCAACACTAATAATATTGTGACATGTGTCTTTTAAAATAAAAAATATTAAAACAATTTGCAACTTAATCGAACCAACTAGACTGATTCTACCTTATTTTTTTGAAAAAAATAAAAGCAAAAGGTAACACAAAATATGATAATTCATTAACTGTAATATATATATATATATATATATAAAATAAATAAAGATAATTAACATTGTCTGAAATGAACATAAAAAGAAAGAAAGAAATTTAAACTCTAATCCGGCGAGCAAGGAAGTGGCCCTTGGGTTAGGCTAAAACCATCCCTAGGCCAAATGGCTCCCTAACCCCTTTTTTTTTTGGGCCTTATGTCAACCACCCTCAACATTGTGCCCCATGAATTTTTTTAATTTTTTAATTTTTTTAAGGGTTAAATACCTTATTCCCCTTATGGTTTAACTTCTTTATTTTTTTCCTTTAGGGTTTACTTTTTATCAAATGAGGTACATTTGGTTTGCCTAAAGATGGAGATAGTAATTCCGTTTAAATTCTGTCCAAAATTTGTTGGAATGCCAAGTCAACAACAATAACAAATTGACACGTATCCATATAATTAATTAAATAATAATTTTTTTAAAATTAAAAACATTAAAAATTTATATTTAATTAATTTTAGATACCAGCATACTAAAAGACCTAGTCACTCACATCAAGGCTACTACATTGTCAAAAACATTCTCGTATATATCATATGTAGTACCACACCTGACTCTTTTAGTTATTATTATTTTTTTAAGCTAGGGTTTCACTGATTTATGCATTGGAGTAAATTTCACGGCGTCCTTTTAATGACATCTTTTTTTTTATTTTTTTTTATTTTTTTTATGTAGCTCCTCTTTAAAAGGCAGTATGAGGCCACTAGCTTTACTTTCTCTTTCTCCGTAAAAGGCACTATGATAACTTTTGTTAGAACACAATTTTTCAAGGATGACGTGGTGGTCGATATATTGATGGTTGGATGTTTGTGTATGGATTAGCTTTACTGCAAAAGAGAGAAATAGGATAAAAGTGACCGGTGGTGTCCCGACGATGGGAGCTCTGATGCCTAAGTCAGTGATGTGATCTCAAATATGATTAATAACTTAGAGAAAAACAATGAACTGAGAGAAGTATTGGATACCTTGGAGTGAGGATAGAGCTCTCCTTTTATAGGCATCTGGCAACGTCTGCCTGGTTGGCAGAGGAGATCCTCGGTGTAACCGAGGACCGGGTAATGGGCGAGCAGATGATTGAACCGATCCTCGGATATTCCCAAGGACCCAATAGTGAATATAATCTTCGGATGTTACCGAGGATTCAATAGTGGATCTGATCCTCGGAAGGGCCAAGGATCCAATAGTTTGAAATACCATTCTGACGGGCCGGGTTTGGTTAGTACTTTAATGGGCCTTTGTTCGGGCTCGANCTGAGAGAAGTATTGGATACCTTGGAGTGAGGATAGAGCTCTCCTTTTATAGGCATCTGGCAACGTCTGCCTGGTTGGCAGAGGAGATCCTCGGTGTAACCGAGGACCGGGTAATGGGCGAGCAGATGATTGAACCGATCCTCGGATATTCCCAAGGACCCAATAGTGAATATAATCTTCGGATGTTACCGAGGATTCAATAGTGGATTTGATCCTCGGAAGGGCCAAGGATCCAATAGTTTGAAATACCATTCTGACGGGCCGGATTTGGTTAGTACTTTAATGGGCCTTTGTTCGGGCTCGATTTCTAGAAGGGCCGCAGGGCCCACATGGATAAATATGGATCCTACAACTTCATTATTTTGTAAGGGAAACTCCTTCCTAATTAAAAGGCAATTTAAGGCCGCAATTGAATTTTAATATTAACATGATATAATAAAAAATAAAAAAACTCATTTATGTTTTTAATTGTTTGTTAATATATTTGTTTTAAAAACAAACAAATAAAGACAAACAAACAAACACGGCCTCTCAATTCCCGTGGTGTTGTCTCAAATGGATAGCTCAATCGGATGTAAATCAAGCTTTATAAAGCAGAGGTCACTAGTTCGAATTCCTTCTCTCCCTTCCCTTGCGTAAACATTTAAAAAAAAAAAAATCTTGTGGTGTTATATATGTGTGTACAATTAAAAAAGAAAAGAAAAGAAAAGTATTATAAATGCAATGTAAAATACAATAATCCATTATATGTACTACCCAAAAAGTCATAACGACAGAACAAGTAATGTTGGATTATTCCAAAGAAAAGAATCCAATATATATTTGTATTTTTTTTGTATTCGATGCGAACGAAAATAATAGTCAAATCAAAAATATTTTCTCTTTGACAAAAACAAATTTATTTAGTTTTCATTTATAAATTTTGTAAACGATTTTTTGAGTTTGAATATTTCTTTCTCAAATCGCCAGACTACGACCGAACCACAACTAGACTACCATCAAACCACCATAGGCCTAAACAACCCTGGGGCCACCTTCAGGCCTTCATTGGACCACAATCAGCAAAAATCGTGTGTTTTTTTGTCAACTTCTCATTTTGTGCAACAAGCTGGTGTGTCCTATTTTTATTTGAGGGCACAAACAACTTGGTTTATGCTAGGTCCTTATAAAAGTTATTCTTACTATGATTTTATTGAGTTACAAATAATTTTTTAGAACTTAAAAAGTCATTAAAAACACATTACAGTAAGCAGAAAATGGCATTTTCATTTTTATTAGCAAATTAGATTGTTTCCATTAATGCGTTATATTAGCACCAGTAATATGGTGACACATGTCTTTTAAAATTAAAAAAAAAAAAAAAAACAATTTGCAACTTAATGGAACCAACTAGCTAGACTGATTTTACATTTTTTTTTAATTTTTCAAAAAAATAAAAACAAAGGTAACACAAAATATGATAATTCCTTAACTGTAATATAATAATAAAAATAAATAAATAAATAAATAAAGATAATTAACGTTGTCCGAAATGAACATAGAAAGAAAGAAATCAGAAAAAGGCCATTTTTTATCTTTTCTAACTGCCATTGGTTGCTATCCTTCAGAAACGAGTAGCAACGAATTGTTCCTCAAAGATGCAATTATTTACTGCCGAGGGACTCAAGGCAACAACAGCGAATTGAGAATCCTGTGGAGTGGCATAAATGAAGATATGAGCAACATATCAGGATATAAGAGTCAATTTAATTTGAATTTATGGCGCCCATATAGAAGGTTCGTGGATCCATGGGCCGCAATCTAGGGTTTCCCAAAGGGCCATAGCGTCGAATAGAAACGCGTCACGTCGTGGAAGAAAAGTTTCGTTGGCGAGAGGCTGAGAACAGAGAGTGAGACTGAAATTCAGATCTGTGCGTTCTGAGAGCGCTTCTTGCAGAAGACCCAGAAAACCAAGAAACAGAGTTGGCGGTGATCAGAAAAATAAAAGGAAACAGAGTTAGCAGTATTCCGAGCTTGATGTGATCAGAGAAGAAAACAGAGACAACGGAGTTGGCGGAGATCAGAAAAGGAAACAAGAGTTTGATGTGATCAGAGAAGAAAACAGAGTGAAGTCGCGGAGATCAGAAAAGGAAACAAGAGTTTGATGTGATCAGAGAAGAAAACAGAGTGAAGTCGCGGAGATCAGAAAAGGAAACAAGAGTTTGATGTGATCAGAGAAGAAAACAGAGTGAAGACCACATCAAACTCTTGTTTCCTTTTCTGATCTCCGCCAACTCCGTTGTCTCTGTTTTCTTCTCTGATCACATCAAGCTCGGAATACTGCTAACTCTGTTTCCTTTTATTTTTCTGATCACCGCCAACTCTGTTTCTTGGTTTTCTGGGTCTTCTGCAAGAAGCGCTCTCAGAACGCACAGATCTGAATTTCAGTCTCACTCTCTGTTCTCAGCCTCTCGCCAACGAAACTTTTCTTCCACGACGTGACGCGTTTCTATTCGACGCTATGGCCCTTTGGGAAACCCTAGATTGCGGCCCATGGATCCACGAACCTTCTATATGGGCGCCATAAATTCAAATTAAATTGACTCTTATATCCTGATATGTTGCTCATATCTTCATTTATGCCACTCCACAGGATTCTCAATTCGCTGTTGTTGCCTTGAGTCCCTCGGCAGTAAATAATTGCATCTTTGAGGAACAATTCGTTGCTACTCGTTTCTGAAGGATAGCAACCAATGGCAGTTAGAAAAGATAAAAAATGGCCTTTTTCTGATTTCTTTCTTTCTATGTTCATTTCGGACAACGTTAATTATCTTTATTTATTTATTTATTTATTTTTATTATTATATTACAGTTAAGGAATTATCATATTTTGTGTTACCTTTGTTTTTATTTTTTTGAAAAATTAAAAAAAAATGTAAAATCAGTCTAGCTAGTTGGTTCCATTAAGTTGCAAATTGTTTTTTTTTTTTTTTTTAATTTTAAAAGACATGTGTCACCATATTACTGGTGCTAATATAACGCATTAATGGAAACAATCTAATTTGCTAATAAAAATGAAAATGCCATTTTCTGCTTACTGTAATGTGTTTTTAATGACTTTTTAAGTTCTAAAAAATTATTTGTAACTCAATAAAATCATAGTAAGAATAACTTTTATAAGGACCTATCACAAACCAAGTTGTTTGTGCCCTCAAATAAAAATAGGACACACCAGCTTGTTGCACAAAATGAGAAGTTGACAAAAAAACACACTATTTTTGCTGATTGTGGTCCAATGAAGGCCTGAAGGTGGCCCCANCTATGTAAGTGATTCTTTATAGGTTTTAGTTGAGGATTTGGGGGTATATAATTTTACACGTTGTAAATGAATGACCTTTATGGGTCGGGATAATAAATAAAGTTTTAGTTGTGCATTTTTCTTATTGCTTGTCTTGTATATGAAACACTTTGGTCAAGAATGATCAATTTCTCTCTTCTGTTCCTGCATTGTTCATGCTACTCATCTTTCTTTAAGTGCCATAGGTTGCATATATTTTCCACCAATCTCTACTTTTTTTGGTACTCAATTAAAGATTATTCTTGATCCAGTCTTAAACTTTTAAGGTAGCAGATAAGAATACTAATCTGAAGTCCATTTGTTAACTTATTTTATTGTAATTCCTAATCGGTAAACAATAAGTGCATGAGGAAATATTTATAATTGATAGTCTGATCATTTATGCTTCTACTTTCATAGTTCATTTATGCTTTGTTGGGGATGTTGAGCCAAATCAGTCAACTGGCTTGTTCTGTTTCTTAATTCTTCCCATTGAATCTTCAAAGAAATCTCTTTTCTCCTCTCTCTCTCTCTCTCTGAGTGTTAACCTTAGCAGAAAGTTTGAGAGAAAGCCCGAGAAGAAATAGAGATATCAATCAGTGGGAAGATGAAAATTCAGTGTGATGTCTGTGAGAAAGCTCCGGCAACAGTTATTTGTTGTGTGGATGAGGTAGCCCTGTGTGCGAGATGTGATATTGAAGTTCATGCAGCAAATAAGCTTGCAAGCAAGCACCAGAGGCTTCACCTTCAGTGCCTCTCCAATAAGCTTCCTAAATGTGACATCTGCCAGGTAATTCACTTCATGAATCCTCACTGTTTTATATTTTATTTATAATCACTATTATTGATGGTTTTCTATCTTGTGTACACGGATTTATTGGTATTGTTCAATCCATCTGTTTAGTCGATTGGTGTGTAAAATTCTTTGTTTTGATTTTGGTGTGTAAAATTCTTTTTTTTTGATTATGTGAACCTGCAAAATCTAAATTAGAGGCATCCTGATTTGGCTTAGGTGGGATTTCAGTAGATTTTAGGTTCAAATCTTACCAACCCAAAAATAATTGTATCATGTTTGGTTGCCAATATAAGATTTAAGTGTCACACCCAAAAAGTTAGACTTTTTACTAGGAGAGACTAGACTTTTTACAAGTGATTCTAAAGAATCCCAATTGTAGTTCAACTAGTCCTTTTGGAATGATACTGGAAATGTGGTCGGTCCCTTTTCTAAGTTGTTACAAAGAGTATCAGAGTAACCTAGTATCACTACCTAGCACTTAGATACTCCATGACATAGATCCTGACAATGCATGTCAACGATTTGAGTAGGGGAGATTGTGACTATCCAAAAAGTGGTTATAGGGAGCTCTAATTGCAACTTAATTAGTTGTTTTGGAGCGATAGCACAAAGGATAGTGTTATTATAATAGGATTTTGTGTTATGTCATACCTCCTTTCCTGTCTAAGTATTGATATAAGATTTTTTTAAGTCGCCCACAACTTCCTACTGGACAAAGAAAAATCTATCTCTTATGTTTTCTAATAACATGGCACCCCTCCCCTTTCCAAAATCAAAACCCATTACCTCATGAGTAGAGCAAAACCCTGGTGAAAGTATTGGAGAAACTCAAGGTTGGAGAATTTTGAAATTAATCAAATGGATAGATAAATGCAGCTGAGTGAGTGGTGAAAATCCTACCTGCTTAAAAAACAATACAAACTATAAATTGATTGATTTGCTTGACCACCAATTAACAATAATCAACTCATGGTTACCAATTTCATTGATGCTTCAGGGCATAGGGAGAAAGATGCAAATGAACTTAAATGGTACGTTAGAAAACAGGAAGAGGAAATAAGGTTGTATTACATACTTTTCTTTGGAGAGAACTCTGAGAATTTTACTTTATGTACATTTGGTAGTGTGTCTATAATCATTTGTTTTTCTAACTACGAACTTATACATGATTTGATCTAGTTGTTTTTTGGATGAATTGATCTAGATATTGTATATCATTGATTGATGTATGTTTTTTAACTTCCCGTTGAGAGGATAAAGAAAAAAGAAACAAGAAAAGAAACACTGAAAATTGGCCCCTCACATGGACAGCACATTTTCTGTACATGTGCCAAGTTGTCACAATGAAGCGTTTTTCTACAATCTGTATATTTTTGTTCACAATGAATGTATATTTTTGTTCACAGCAAAATTCTAGCTTCACATCTTCTTGGGCTGTTGATGACTTGCTACAATTTTCTGATCTTGAATCCTCGTACAAGGTAAGAATGACATCTATATCTGAATCAAGATATCTGTACTCAGTAGATGTATTTGGATGTGATTGTCATCATAAAGAATGACAAGAATTGAAAACTTGGGGATCGCATTGCCAGCATGTGCTTCTCTTTTTTATTTTGTGGGAACCTTAGATTTGCTATGTTAATGATGCTGGTAAACGAAGAAAAGTTTATAATTATATTAGTAAAATAAATTATGTCATTAGTAAATGCAATCTGATTCAAGAAGACATCCTAGGTCAAATAGACATGGTGATATTTACATAAAAATGGGCTAACCAAAGTGGATTAGCTCTTAAAAATGGCTCTTTTAAGATATGGGGACTTCATTCTGGTTTCCAGTCTTGTCAATTTGGATCATTCCCTAGAAGGCATATGCCCAATTTTCAGAACTTAAATGATTTTTTGACATTGGTTTGCAATTATTTTTTTCAGGAATGGGAAATTGATGTCAAAAATTTATATTGATCATGTTTTTCTGTGGATTCTTGTTTGTTCTATTGTGCAGAAAGAGGCACTTGAGTTAGGAGAGTTTGAATGGTTAGTAGACATGGGTCTTTTTGGTGAGCAAATTCCTCAGGAGGCCTTGGCAGCAGCAGAAGTTCCTCAGCTTCCTGTGTCGCAGTCGGAATTTTACCTCCTACAGACTCACTAAGTCCAGCATGCCCTACAAGAAGCCTAGACTCGAATTTCCAGAAGATGATGATGAGCATTTCAGGGTTCCTGATGTTGATGATTATATATATATCATACTCCATAATATTTGGTTCAATTATACCTGCTACAATTTTATTTTATTTTATTATTATTATTATTTTTTTTGGTTCTCTCTTCTTTTAGGATAACTGTGTTTGCAATCAGTTGATAATGCATTTTAGTAGTTGCTTGATCTTGGGCAAGCTCAAATGTTTAGTTTTAGGGGATATAAATCTCTCGACTCTCAATATGAAATTTTGGTCTTCACTTGAATTCTGAGATTTTGTAGAATGAGGGATGCAAATTTTGTTGAATTGTGATTCTTTAGCGTCTTTAGATAGGGGTGTAAACGAGCCGAGTTAAGGCAAGCCTTGCTTGTCCGAGCTAAACTCATTTAAATTTTATTCGACTCGATGAGTTGAAGTTTATGAAGATTTGTTGGTTTGTGGCATAGAAGTATCTAGAGGACCGATTTCTAGGGACCTGCTTCAAGTTTCTTGAGTTGGTGGGTAAGGTGTCAGATTGATAAGAGATAGGTGGAGTTGAGATGGCTGCATATGGAGAAAAATAGCGCTTTTTGTACACTTGTAGTCTAGGTAGCCAACAAGCTTCAATCGCGTTCTCTTTTTTTCCATGTAGCCTAACATTGCTAAATTCTCACTACCATTAATTTTTTTTTAAAAAAAACATTACCCATTTTAAGTTGCTATAAATGAAATAAAAAATATATATTACATCTTTTTTTTTGTTTCATTTTTTGTTTCTAAATGCATTTTTGTTTTCATTTTGTTTCTAAACATCATAAATAGTAAAACAACAAAAACACTTAAAAAAAAGAAAAAGTACACTTTACCCCCTAAAGTTTGGGATGAGTTTCAATTCGACTACCAATGTTTTAATTTTTGCAATGCACCTCTCAAACTTTTAAAATTTTACAATTCAACCAATCTGTCACTTAAAGCCTTTTTTACTGATGGAACACTGATTACGTGACTCACATGTGATCACTATTGGCATTTTATTTTCCAAAATGCCCCCCATCCTAAGTTACACGCACGCACGCCTTCCTCCACCTTTTGTAGCCGAGCCCTCCACCGATGAGCAAATCCACCAATAGTCTTCTTGAGATGTATGAAATACCTCGAGTCCAACTGCTTTAGGTGGTAGGCTTCTTTGTGATCTTTTGGTAAAATTCCCTCTTAACGGTCTTTTCTTTCAATGCACTGGCAATTGTGGTAATGGTTTTGTATAGAGCAGCTTCATTGCACATTTCTAGCCAATAATATCCTAGCTAGTCGCTACAAATTTTATTAGTATTTATCTAATTTAAGCGGTCTTTCTAATACTATTTTTTTTAAAAAAAAAAAATTATTTTATTTCTAAAACCAAGTGACAAAAAGAACGTGGGTTTGTGAAAATTTACACCAAACCGTAGAGAGAATAAAATAGAAGAATGTGGTTCAAAAACCTTAGAAAACATAAGAATTATAAAACAAAAAATAAACAAACTATAAGAAGAAAAACAGAAGAATAGTTTTTTTTTTTTTTTGATATTAATTATCTTGGCTATAATTGTGCTCTTGTTTTATCAACGAGTACAAATGGCTGATTTGCATGAATTACTGACAACTGGTGTAGTATCTTTGATACTTGAGACGACTACCTCCACTTTTTTTACTTTTCCGTTGACATATATATCCAGGTCACTATTGGTGTCAATGTTCCTTTGTTTCGGCCATTTCTTTTCTCTTTTTTGAATTATATGCCTATACAAATAGTTGTGTATGATATAGAAGTTGATGGTCTCTCAATAATTAGACTGATGATTAAGGTGACCTGAGCTGCATGTAAATCCTTGTTGATGAATTTACCATCCATTCCCCCTGATGTAAGGATGTGCTTGTTCCAAGCCAGCGAACCAACTCTTTGTGTGTGATCGTCTTCGAATGTTCTTATCTGCGTTAACAAAAAATAAAAATAAATGATCAATTCTACATATTCGAAAGAAATCGAAGAACAATTAATTAGGTTTTTATTTTTTAAAGTGAGGACCTA
>VIBQ01000270.1:0-15798 GCA_006937295.1 Carpinus fangiana | reverse complement strand
AGACAGATCTTCGGCTTGAGCCGTGAATCTTAGTCATCTTAAAAAATATTTTCCCCATAATGAGTTTTCTAGAGTGGTCAATAAGAAAATTTGAAAAAATTCCACAAGGGATTAGGGAAATTTTTGGGAGGTGAGAGGGCAAATGCCCCCTCTCGACCCTCGGCCCTCCCTCCACCACTGCCTATTCCAATATGTGGGTGTGTCGTCCAAAACTTGTTCATGTAGGTGGACTTGTATAAAAACTCTTAACAATTAAGGTAATAAAATTGTTGACAATCTCTATCTAGACTCATCTTTAAACATAAGGACAAGATTGTTGGGCCGAAGATTTCACACACTATTAGCCACAATAGGGTTAGATGTTGTCTTAAATATTAATTGTCTTAAATAATTTAATCATACTAGAGAAAATTGTCTTAAATATTAAATTATAATTAGCTTTTTTTTAATTCCCTATTCTCGGTTAGCGCTAGATTTACAGCTCATCTCAACAACGTACAGGCGAGGAGCCAAAATTCTCCAATATTGCCTTCTGTCATCGTTCTAGCTGAGTTGTCCTTACCCGTATATAGGGGCTCTGCAGAGAAAGACTGAAAAGGATCTTTTCCGTTTTAAGTAAAACTTCTTTTACAAGAAGGGTCCGATGGTCATCCCATCCGGTGGAGTGGTGGGCCTGCCTTTGTTGCTTATTTATGCTCCTCATCTCGTTGCTGGTGAGGGCGACGTCGTTTGGGCTCAAAGCATGGGTAAGGATTTTTTTTAATACCACACTTTATAATACTCCATCATGAGAAAAAAGGGATCATTTGACATGTGATTTTTCTTTTCTTTTCTTTTTGCCTTTCCTTTATATATAGAGAATCCGACACCCATTTTCATCACTGTCCTCAAACCGACGTCCTAATTGCTCCTCAGCCGCCTCTCTTGACGTTCAATGATTGGATGTTGTTGTCTTTTATCCTCGGCGTTCTTGGCACTTTGGCTATTCAAGCACCGGATCAGTATTTAAAAGTAGAGGTACTTAGGCTTTTTTTAAAAAAATAAAATAAAATTGAAAGCATATGTACTTTGTTTAGTTTTTGTTTAGTTGGAGCGAAAAGAATAGGAAAGGTAAAAACCTAATTGTCTCTGAACTTGATTTTTTGAATTATCTATGCTGCCCAAAAGTGTCTGCTGGTTTTCTTGGTGCCTTGGGCATTCTATCTCTGCGGGAATTTTTGTTTTTTGTTTTTGGCTCCGTTTACTTCGACGTAAAATGGTTTCCAGGAAAATGATTTCCGTATTTTACGGTGTTTACTTAGACGTAAAATAATAGTCAACGGAAAACATTTTCCCTTTGACCGAAAATTCTTCTTTAATTTTCGGAAAATGGTTTACGGTTTTGAAAACCGTAAAAAAACCGTAAACCAATTTTCGATTTTGAGCATCTCATTCTCAAATTGACGTACTCTATCGGGACTTGACCGGGACCCGTCAGGGACTTGTTCGGGACTTGACCGGGACCTGCCCGGGACTTGACCAGGTCCCGCCCGGGACTTGTTCGGGACTTGACCGGGACCCGCTCGGGACATGACCGGGACCTACCTGGGACTTGACCGGGACCTTCTCGAGACTTGCCCGAAACCTGCCTAGGACCTAATCAGGACTTGTCTGAGACCCGCCCAAGACTTGTCCGGGACCCGCCCAGGACTTGCCCGGGACTTGACCCGAACCCTCCCAGGACTTGTCTGAGACCCACCCGAGACTTGACCGGGACCCACCCGGGACTTGTCTGGGACCCGCCCGGGACCGGCCCGGAACATGATCGGGACCCGCCCAAGACTTGACCGGGACTTGTTCGGGACCTGCCCGGGCCTTGACCGGGACCCATCCAGGATTTGTTCGAGACCTGCCCAGGACCCGCCTGAGACTTGACCGGGACCCGCCCGGGACTTGTTCAGGACCTGCCCGGGACTTGACCGGGACCTACCTGGGACCTGCCCGGGACCCGCCCGAGACTTGACCGAGACCCACCAGGGACTTGATCGGGACCCACCCGGGACTTGACCGGGACCCGACTGGGACTTGCCTGGGACTTGTTCGGGACCCGCCCGAGACTTAACCGGGACCTGCCCGGGACTTGACCGGGATCTGCCCAAGACTTGTCTAGGATCCGCCCGGGACTTGACCGGGACCCACTCGGGACCCGCCCGTAACTTGTCCGGGACCTGCCCGGGACTTGACCCTCCAAGTTCCGGGCAGGTCCCAAACAAGTCCCGGGTGGGTCCCTGTCAAGTCCCAAGCGGGTCCCGGGCAGGTCCAGGTCAAGTCCCGTGCGAGTTCCGGGCAGGTCCCGAACAAGTCCCGGGCAGGTCCTGAACAAGTCCCGGGCAGGTCCCAGTCAAGTCCCAGGCAGGTTCCAAACAAGTCTCAGGCGGGTCCCGGTCAAGTCCCGGGCGGGTCTCGGGCAGGTCCCAAACAAGTACCAGGCGGGTCCCTGACAAGTCTCGGTCAAGTCCTGGGCGGGTCCCTGACAAGTCCCGAGCACACCCCGAACAAGTCCCGGGCAGGTTCCGGGCGGGTCCCGGACAAGTCTCGGTCAAGTCTCGGGCAGGTCCCTGACAAGTCCCGGACGGGTCTCGATCAAGTCCCGAGCAGGTCCCAGACTGGTCCCGAACAAGTCCCGGGCAGGTCCCGGTCAAGTCCCGGGCGGGTCCCGATCAAGTTCCAGGTAGGTCCCGGTCAAGTCCCAAGCAGGTCCCGGACGGGTCCTTGTCAAGTCCTGGGCGAGTCCCAGCCGGGTCCTGGACAAGTCCCAGGCAGGTCCTGGTCAAGTCCCGGGCAGGTCTCAAACAGGTCTCAATAAAGTCCTGGGCTGATCCAGGTCAAGTGATGAGCAAGTCCCTGGTGGGTCCTGGGCAGTTGCCGGTCATGTCTTGGGCGGGTCCCATTAAAGTTTCAAATAGGTCCTGGTCAAGTCCCGACGAGTCCCGGGCAAGTCCCGGG
Organism: Carpinus fangiana; assembly: GCA_006937295.1. NCBI lineage: Eukaryota > Viridiplantae > Streptophyta > Magnoliopsida > Fagales > Betulaceae > Carpinus > Carpinus fangiana. Next base: position 12,813 of record VIBQ01000270.1, on the reverse strand, counting down.
ACTTACCCGTAAATTTAAAGTTTAATATGATTTAATGAATATATATATATAAATTTTGTGATTTTTCCTACGTGCGGTAAACACCGTAAAATGTTTTCGGCAGAAAACATTTTCAGGGAAAATGATTTCTCTGAAAATATTTTCCGACGGAAACCATTTTACGTCAAAGTAAACGGAGCCTTTGTCTGATAAGTAAATATATATATTATTAGAATTCCTAGAATTACGTAAAGAATATTTATTATTTTTGAGTAATATGAAACAATTACTAGAATTCCTCACTTTTTGTAGTTTGTTCAATGTCCATTATCGATCACTTGATGAGGTTATGAAATTGGTCATGTTAATTAATTTGTTGTTCCCTCCATGATTCTACGAGGCTAGCTTCTTGCTCATTGCATTATTCCACTATATATATGCCCGCCCCTTATGATATTTGTTGGTGGCTTTGATGTTAATTTACATTGTCACCTTAATTAAGTTGATTAATGTTTCTTGATTAGAAATGTCTTTAACACCTGGGTTCTAAAAGAGAGGACCAAATTAAGATGAAAGAAAAGCCTTCATAATTTGTTCCTTGCCTTTCTTCTGTAGTCTTTTTTTTTTTTTTTTTCTCAGAAAAATTGTAAAGAAATTTACGGAGAAAGAAAAGTAAGCATATTATTATAAAAAAGAAAAGTAAAAGACATATATATTTGATGAACAGATTATAAATAGTCTCCATCTTTTTCTTGTCTCTATACCAAATCAGAAATTTAACAAACTAGGGCCCCCCACTGTCACAACTCACACGGCAAAAAATATTTGAAATCTGTATTTTTTATTTTTTTAGATAATTAAAAGCATGTATATATTAAATATGCCAAAGATCTTAAATATATGGCAACTCAAGAAATTTAAGGTCTTATATATAGTTGGGAATTGGAATTGTTCCCTTCTCAGGACCATGAAAATAAATTAAGGACAAAATAAAAGCCTTTCAACCTATAAACAAATTTACAACTAAAGAAATATTCCCTGGATCCCTTTCTCGTATTTAATAATATGCACGGTACTTGTTAGTCTCTTTTTTTTTTTTTAGGGGGAAAATCAATCTGATTTCATTAATCGTGGTCAAGAGTATAAAAGCTCTTACAATCACAAAACATATAGTTCTGGAAGATCATAGCCGAAGTTAAAAGATTACACGTCATAAAAATCGAAAACATACAGATCTTACAATGAAAATTAATCTATGACGTCAAACATCTGCTATCCCAGCCCGATCTTCAGTTTATAGAACAGATCTGCTAACACGGACTCCTTCCAGTGACATAGGTTCCAGTGGTATAGGAAGCCATTTCCCAGGCATGAGCAAAAAACCTACACCCAAAACATTCCCCTCTCGACTCGAAAGCCATAAGCATTATTCACGTTCTCGGTCCAACGACCAAGACCATAAAATAAAAACAAAAAACAAAAACAAAAACCTACAAGCAGCAGCGGATGAGCACGATATCGTAGACATCCCTTCGGAAGACACGTTAGTCTTATAGCTAGGAAAATGCTTTGTTTTTTTGGATTTGGCTTTTATGTTGGGCAAAAAAATATATATAATATATTATACTTAGATCAAATAAAAACACTAAAAATATACCCAATAAAGTGGACCCATTTATTGGTTAATTTAATAGACGATTCAATTATATATGCTCGATCAATTTAATAGATACAAAATTTAATTAAAATTAATATTTAAAAAACTCCATTAGAATATGTCCAACTCCGTCCACGAAGATTCAACACTACAAGGAATCGGAATGGTCCCAATGAGATCGATTGAAGCTCACCCCATATAATTAGGAAAGAAATATTTTGATTGGCAAAATATATCCCACCAGCCCCGTCATCGTCATGAGTCATGATGACTGCACCACCGTAGCCACTTCACCGACTCCTGATCACATTATTTAATTATTACTACTTTATTATTGAAGTTAATTTGTTTCTTTAAAAGGTAGAGGTAGCTGTAATGCTAAATACTAAAAATGTACAATATTACAATTTTTTTTTTTTTTTTTTTTTGGCATGTCCACATAAACGAGGGAAGGGAGAATTCGAACTAATAATTTTTACTTCATAAAACGTGATCCCAATCGATTGAACTATATACTATAATTAATACTATGCCATTGTTATCTTCTTTGCAGAGCTGCTTAAGCATATTATTGTTTGTGTTTGACATTAATATGCGCGCAGGTAGGTATATAACGTATGCAGTTTAAAAAGTCTTGCACCAACTCAGCACGTTCATGTCAATCAAATCATGGTTTTTGGGAGGTGGAGGTTCATATAGAGTTTATTTAATTTCTTGTCATTTGTGGAATATATATATATATATATATGCTTATTACTTGATTGTTTTCTAAACTTATGAAATACTTGTGTCCTCTACAGTGAAATCAAGAATACCGGTGGATTTTCAAGAAGTTCAATCGGCTGAGAATTATATTCATATAGTGAAAATCTTTAATTTTGAATCTCCTTTGTTAAAAAAAAAAAACACTAGTATTGGGGAGCAACATTTAATGATAATTTTAGTTTGCTTTTAATTTTTTGTTGATAAATTGTGTTTCTCTTATCTTTCATTTGAGTTTATGCTTATTGCATTCGACTTCCATCTTCCATGTAGTCAAGCCATTTGACTTAATTGCGGTGATGGTTGATATTTCTATTCCTGTCCAAATTACCAGGAATAACCTTCTTCCCAGTACATGAAGATATATATGGCCAATTGGGCATGGAGGAAATACAATCTAAATAGTGATTGGGGCATAAAAAATTAGTGATCGAATTCATCCAATTGATGAATCATCAGCATCACACAGCAGCAAATTAGCAATGCATGCATGGGTCAGTTTGCAGGGCAGTTGGGTTTTGGTCCCAATTCTTTTTTTCTTTCCTTATGTTTGGGGAGATGGGGTTAATTTGGAGATTTAATTGATTGTGAATTCAAGATTTAATCCCAAATGTGTGTGAGGATACCAAGAGACTTTATTGAACACTTTTTTTTAGTTTCGTCATCAAGGGTAGCTCAATCGATTATAAATCATGTCTCATGAAACGGAGGTCGTTAGTTCAAATCCCTCATCTATTTTTCCTTGTATGGACATGTCAAAAAAAAAAAAACTCTTTCAATTTCAAGTTAAAAAATTAATTATTCTAAATTCTCATCTTACCATGATATCACTAGACTGATGTTACAGTGACCATCAACCCTTCTTGTTTTTAATAAAGACTAATTCAAAAGTTTATAGGCATTGCTATATTAGTCTAGTAGTATGAGAGTGAGACAAGAGATGAGTATGTAACATTATTTCAAAAAAAAAAAAAATTTGGAATACTACAATTTTCACTACAACATTCTTACAAGCTGACGTAGCAATCTACTTAAATCTAGATTTAGAAACTAACGTGACAGTCTACATCACACTCTAACATTAATTATAATTAAATTTAATTATTTAGTAACATGCACTTATACCGCTTTCTAATAAAAATTAGAAACAAGTGAGGGATAATAAATTAATAATAAATCATATTAAATGAAGTAGATTTATGTTTTTCTTTTCTTTTCTTTTATATTCAATATTGGAGAGGGATGAGGGGGAAATTACAACAAAACAAAAACATGGCCTGCCTTTGTTGCTTATTTATGCTTCTGATCTCTTTGCTTTTGAGGGCGACGTTTGGGCTTAAAGCAATAAGGATATATATATATATATTTTTTAAGGAGAAATCATTCCAGTCTATTTTCCTTAATACCCATTTTATAATATTCCATCATTAATCAGGTGTGTGTGAGAAAAGGGTTCATTCACACGTGACATGTAATACTCTATTCTTTTATTTTTATTTTTGTTTTCTTTTTGCCTTTTGCCTTTCCTTTATATATATATATATATATATAGAAAGAATGATGTAGAACGATATTTACATTTATTTTCGGTAAAAACAAAATATAAAAAATATAAAAAATAATATTAGAGCATTGCCGCTTAATTAGAATTTTACACGTTCTCAGACAATGGAAGTACAAAATGAGAAATTATCACGATACTTGCTGATTGTCAATATTATATTAAAATTTTGTTTAATTTGATTAGGACTTTATTTCCTTTTCTTATTAGGATTATGTTTACTTTTCTAATTTTCTTACTAGTATTAGATTTACTTTCTTTACTAGAAGTAGGTTTACTTTCTCTACAGGTGTTTTCCTTCTATAAATATGCTTGCTTATTATGTAAAACTCAACTCATTAAAGGTTTCCGTCACAAATTAAACAGTCAAAGCCATGAAGGTTATTATTCTTAAGAAGGTTATTCTTTTTCTTATTGCTGCTGCCCTTCTAACTGTTTGCTTGAATAATCTTTCTAGCCTCTACCGTCAATTTGCGAGTACCACTTCAGAGGTGTCCGTTTGCATCCCGTTTCTCCTATTACTTTTCTTTTTTGTTTTTTCCTTCTGTTTTTGGAGTTTTTTGGGCGATATTATGGTTCTTATAAATTTTACTGAACGTTTTGAATAGGTGAAGAGGTTGCCGCCACCACCTCCTCCTCCGGGAGCTCATCAGCAAACCGGATACTGGTACGAGTCCGAGACGTCGCCCTTTACATTCAGTGACTGGATGATTTTGTCTTTTGTGGTCGGTGTTCTTGGCACTATGGCTATTCAAGAACTTGTTCTCTAAAAAAGTAGAGGACTTGGGTTTTGTGTTTATTTTTATTTTTAATTTGAAAGCATACGTACTAGTTTAGTTTGTGTTTGACTAGAGCGAAAAGTGTAGGAAAGGCAAAAACCCTAATTGTCTCTTTACTCCAAATTACAATATGTTTTTGTCATTATATGAGAAATTGTGTGGGCCATTGTTTTCTTTGAGTTGTGGGCTAGAAACAGTAGAGATCAAAGAACAGGGCCGCCATGTGAACATATATACGTACTAAAAAAATAAAAGAATACACTTCAATTCTTAGTAGAAGGTTACCAGTTTCCGCACCTGCCCTATTTGTAAAATTGTCGGAATTCCACGCAATTCAAGCAACCCAAAAATTTAAGATTGAAGTGGCCCATTTTGATTTGCACTTCTGAGCTGAATAGTTGTGTTTATCATGACTCATCACAGCTGCCCACCAAACATTGGCCCATATGCGAGGCCTACCATATATTCAAGGGCTCAAGTCCGACTGGCTCGTATTTGGGCTTTTTGGACTCCACTTGGAATTCGGAAGTACTTGACCGTTAGGTCCATTTAAATGTTTGTAATAAAAGAACGAAAAAAAAAATTAATTGAAGAATAATTAGTGAATAACTGATGAAATATGATGAATAAAAGATAAAATAATAATTAGGAGACTTTTTTTTTTTTTAGCTCAAGGTGATTGAATATGTGGATAAATACATGTTAATTCTACCTTATTGGACATTTGACAACAATGTGTTGTGATTTTTTCTTCGAATGCTATAATTACATTTTACTGGAAAACAACCTAAGAAAACAGTTGAGTGAGGAAGCAGCATTGGTTGATTTTTTACCATAAATCGCTGCCTTAGCTGCACGAGGTTAAAAGCAGCAAATCAAATTCAATATGTATAAGGAAATTGCTTCGTACCCTCATAGTTTTAATCTTGTGATAGATAAAAAAAAACTTTTATAAGTTTCTGATTTTGACATTAATTAAGGATCTTAGTTTTAACCACAAGCTAATACTAATTGCTAATAAAAAAATTTTAATCGTGCAGACCAGATTTGTTGTCAAAGCACATAACCAGAAGGTGGAGGGGCCGGGAAGCATTCCTGTTTATAAAATTCAAACAAGTTTAAAATATACAAATTCAACCATTCCTCTTTACTTAAAAAAAAAAAAAAAAAACCATTCCTCTTTACCCAATGGGCCAATATTGCTAGCATCACCAACCATGCAAATTCAAAAAGGAGGAAACATTTATATACTATTGCCACGACGCTTGTAGGTTGTAAATATTATATTAAAATTTTATTTAATTTGATTAGATTTTATTTCCTTTCTTTATTAAGATTATGTTTACTTTCCTACTATGATTAAATTTCCTTTCTGTACTAGGGTTAACTTTACTTTCTCTACTAGAAGTAGGTTTACTTTTCCTACGAGTATTTCTCTTTTATAAATAGGCTTACTTATTATATAAAACTCAACTCATTGAAGGTTTCCTGTCACAAAACAGCCAAAGCCATGAAGGTTATAAATGTTTTTCTTCTTATTATCACTATTGCCCTTCTAGCTATTTGCTTGAACGATCTTTATAGCCACTATCATCAATTTGTGAGTACCACTTCAGAGGTATTCCTTTTACACCCTGTTCCTCTTGTTGCTTTTCTTTTTTGTTTTTTCCTTTTGTTTTTGGAGTTTTTTTTGGGTGATATTGTGGTTCTTATATATTTTATTGAACATTTTGAATAGGTGAAGGGGCTGCTGCCGCCACCACCTCTTCCTCCAGAAGCTCCTCAGCAAACTGGATATTGGTGCGAGTCCAAGACACCGCACAAGACAACCAATGACTGGCTCTACTATTTTTTATCATTTTACTTTGGCGTTCTTGCCATTATGATTATTCATGCAATAGATGAATAGGTAAAAAAGTAGAGCCACTATGATTATTCATGCAAGGTAAAAAAGTAGAGGTACTTGGGCTTTGTGTGCGTGTGTGTGTTTTTTTTTTTAATTTGAAAGCGTACGTACTTAGTTTAATTTGTGTTTGGCTGGAGCAAAAAGTGTAAGAAAGGCAAAAGCCCTAATTGTTTTTGAACTCCAAATTATAATATTATGTTTTTGTCAGTATATGAGCAATAGTGTGCCATTGTTTTCTTTGTGTTGTGGGTTAGAAACAGTAGAGATCAAAGAACAAGGCCGCCATGTGGACATATATACGTGTACTAAACAAATAAAAAATAAAAAATAAAAGAACGTCAATTCTTAGTAGAAGGTTACCAATTTCCGCACCTGCCCTCTTTGTAAAATTGTCGGAATTCCTTGCACTTCGAGCAACCCAAAAATTTAAGATTGAAGTGAGCTCAATTTGATTTGCACTTTTGTTCTAACTTCTGAGCCCAAGAGTTGTGTTTATCATAACTCATCACAGGTGCCCACCAACATTGGCCCATATACAAGGCCTACTATTCAAGGGTTCAAGTTCGGCTGGCTCGTATTTGGGCTCTTCAGGTTCCACTTGGAAGTTGGAAGTGTTTGCCCATTAGGTCCACATAAATATTTGTAATAAAAGAACGAAAAAAATATGGAAAATGCTAGGGGTTCTCCCCGTAGGTTCTCATAGTGTTCTCTCAGTCATACGTAAAACATGATTTAAGAAAAAATAAAATTGTAGTGACCTCCACCATCGTATTTTTAGGCATTAACACCAAATTTGAGGCATTAGCACCAAATTTTTGAGGCATTAGCACCAAAATTGAGGCATTAGCATCCAATTTAGGATGATCAAATTCATTTTGAGTGATACCATCCTTAAAGGGTTAACCTTCCACCTTTAGGTTTTAATTTTGAATACAAAAATAAGTTTTAAAGCATTAGAATCTAACTATTAACTAATAAAAATTAATCTGTTAGCAAAAAAACGGTATTACAATTTTATTTTTTCTTAAATCATGTTCTATGTAGGACTGAGAGAACGCCAGGAGAACACTACGGGGAGAACCCCTACCAAACCCCAAAAAATATATATAATTGAAGAATAATTAGTGAATAACTGATGAAATATAATGAATAAAAGATAAAATAATAATTAGGAGACCTTTTTTTTCTTTTTAGCTCAAGGTGATTGAATATGTGGATAAATACATCTTCATTCTTCCTTATTGGACATTTTGGAATATAAAATAATAAATGATGATTTTTTTTTTTAAATAAAGAGATAAAAAAAATAGTGGTAGGAATATTAGAACACCAAAAAACAAAAATGAACAATAAAAGTCAATTAAATTTACAAAAGAAAATTTGTAACTTGTATTAAATAAAATTGAGAAAATTGGAATGAAAAATAATATATAAATTAGAATAGAAATTATGTAAACAAATGAAAAATACTAATATAATAAAAAAGAACTACCTTTTTGGTATATTTTTTTCAGTTCCAATGAAATCCACAAATATAAGAAAAGTTCTTGTCAAATAGATTTTTTTTTTTTTAACCATCCTTCACATATATATAAGTATAAGAAACTAATTTTAAGACATATAGGAAAACAAAGACGAAAAAATCTACTTAATGAAGATTTACATAATCTAAAAAAGCATCATATATCGTACCAAAAATAATGATAGGAAACTTTTTCACTATCATTTCCCATAATTCAACGTGAAATTTACAAAAGAAACATAATCAGTTTGAATAAATAATATATAAATTAGTAGAAAATTTAAGGGAAAAAAAATGGAAGAACATAATAACATTTTTTTTTCAACCATCCTTCACATATAAAAAGTAAAAGAAACTAGTCCCCAAGGGGTATCTCAATCGGTTGTGGACCACGCCTAATGAAATGGAGGTCACAAGTTCGAATCTCCCATCCCCCTTCCCTTGTGTGGACATGTAAAAAAAAAAAAAAACTAATTTTAAGACATATAGGAAAACTAAGACAAAAATAATATACTCAATCAACATTGACATAATCTAAAAAAGCATCATACATCATACCAAAAATAATGATAAGAAACTCTTTTAGTATCATTTTCCTTAATTCAATGTGAAATTTACAACAAAAAAAAAAACAAAAAAACAAAACAAAACAAACAAACAATTTGAATAAATAATATATAAATCAGTAGAAAATTTAAGGGATAAAAATGGAAGAACATAACCACATAAAATAAATATTAAAAAAAAAGTAACTTTTTTTTTATATATATATAATTGAAAGAATTGTCTTTTTCTACCATATACATTTTCTAATTCTAATAAAACCTTAAAAACCAATTTCGTCCATTAATTAAGCATGTAAACAAATAAAAATAAAAAATAAAAACCTCAATGAACAATAACACAAACTAAAAAATTGTCAACAAAAAATAATGATAAGAAATTCTATCTCATTGTTATTTTCTGAATTAATGTAAAATTTGCAAAAAAAAAAAAGAAAAGTAATTATTTGAATAAAAATAATATATAAATTAGAAAGAAAAAAATAAGGGTCAAAAAGGAAAAATGGAAGAACCTAAGCACCGAAAATAAAGATGAAACAAAATGAAAATACTAATATAATTGAAAATAATTGTTCTAGCAAAAAAAAAAAAAAAAANGCCAATGTGGCAAAATCAATTGGCAAATCCCATTTGAGTGAGGAAGTAAATGGTACACCAGAATATGGCAATGAAGACGAGAATGGGAGCACAATCAATGAGTCTGAAGATGACTTTGATGATGAGTTGGAGCATCCTGGTGAAGTGTCAATGGGAAAGAAGATAATAAGATATGGACTTTCTTCACAACGTGATGCCTGCTATTTTTTCTTCAGTTCACTCTTAGGAGCTCCTCACTTCCACTGTAAAATAAGTGAAACGGTATGTTAAGAATAACGAAAGTCTTAAACGGTGCGTTAGGTACATATTAAAACAGTTCGACTTCAACCTCTATTTCGTCAACCTTTGACTGAAGAGTTGTTACAGCTTTGATCTAATTTACCAGAATACCTAATACAGAGACAGATCTTCGGCTTGAGCCGTGAATCTTAGTCATCTTAAAAAATATTTTCCCCATAATGAGTTTTCTAGAGTGGTCAATAAGAAAATTTGAAAAAATTCCACAAGGGATTAGGGAAATTTTTGGGAGGTGAGAGGGCAAATGCCCCCTCTCGACCCTCGGCCCTCCCTCCACCACTGCCTATTCCAATATGTGGGTGTGTCGTCCAAAACTTGTTCATGTAGGTGGACTTGTATAAAAACTCTTAACAATTAAGGTAATAAAATTGTTGACAATCTCTATCTAGACTCATCTTTAAACATAAGGACAAGATTGTTGGGCCGAAGATTTCACACACTATTAGCCACAATAGGGTTAGATGTTGTCTTAAATATTAATTGTCTTAAATAATTTAATCATACTAGAGAAAATTGTCTTAAATATTAAATTATAATTAGCTTTTTTTTAATTCCCTATTCTCGGTTAGCGCTAGATTTACAGCTCATCTCAACAACGTACAGGCGAGGAGCCAAAATTCTCCAATATTGCCTTCTGTCATCGTTCTAGCTGAGTTGTCCTTACCCGTATATAGGGGCTCTGCAGAGAAAGACTGAAAAGGATCTTTTCCGTTTTAAGTAAAACTTCTTTTACAAGAAGGGTCCGATGGTCATCCCATCCGGTGGAGTGGTGGGCCTGCCTTTGTTGCTTATTTATGCTCCTCATCTCGTTGCTGGTGAGGGCGACGTCGTTTGGGCTCAAAGCATGGGTAAGGATTTTTTTTAATACCACACTTTATAATACTCCATCATGAGAAAAAAGGGATCATTTGACATGTGATTTTTCTTTTCTTTTCTTTTTGCCTTTCCTTTATATATAGAGAATCCGACACCCATTTTCATCACTGTCCTCAAACCGACGTCCTAATTGCTCCTCAGCCGCCTCTCTTGACGTTCAATGATTGGATGTTGTTGTCTTTTATCCTCGGCGTTCTTGGCACTTTGGCTATTCAAGCACCGGATCAGTATTTAAAAGTAGAGGTACTTAGGCTTTTTTTTTAAAAAAAAAATAAAAATAAAAATTGAAAGCATACGTACTTTGTTTAGTTTTTGTTTAGTTGGAGCGAAAAGAGTAAGAAAGGTAAAAACCCTAATTGTCTCTGAACTTGATTTTTTGAATTATCTATGCTGCCCAAAAGTGTTTGCTGGTTTTCTTGGTGCCTTGGGCATTCTCTGCGGGTTTTTGAATTATCTCTGCGGGAATTTTTGTTTTTTGTTTTTGTTTGATAAGTAAATATATATATAATTAGAATTCCTAGAATTACGTAAAGAATATTTATTATTTTTGAGTAATATGAAACAATTACTAGAATTCCTCACTTTTTGTAGTTTGTTCAATATTCATTATCGATCCCTTGATGAGGTTATTAAATTGGTCGTGTTAATTAATTTGTTGTTCCCTTCATGATTCTACGAGGCTAGTTTATTGCTCACTGCATTATTCCACTATATATATGCCCGCCCCTTATGATATTTTTGGGTGGCTTTGATGTTAATTTACATTGTCACCTTAATTAATTAAGTTGATTAATGTTTCTTGATTAGAAATATCTTTAACACCTGGTTCTAAAAGACAGGACCAAATTAAGATGAAAGAAAAGCCTTCATAATTTCTTCCTCGCCTTTCTTCTGTAGTCTTTTTTTTTTTTTCTCAGAAAAATTGTAAAGAAATTTACGGAGAAAGAAAAGTAAGCATATTATTCTAAAAAAGAAATGTAAAAGACATATTTGATGAACAGATTATAAATAGTCTCCATCTTTTTCTTGTCACTATGCCAAATCAGAAATTTAACTAACTAGGGCCCCCCCACTGTCACAACTCACACGGCAAAAAATCTTTGAAATCTGTATTTTTTATTTTTATTTTTTAGATAATTAAAAGCACGTATATATTAAATATGCCAAAGATGTTAAATATATGGCAACTCAAGAAATTTAAGGTCTTATATATAGTTGGGAATTGGAATTGTTCCCTTCCTCAGGACCATGAAAAGAAATTAAAGACAAAATAAAAGCCTTTCAACGTATAAACAAATTTACAACTAAAGAAATATTCCCTGTATCCTTTTCTCGTATTTAATAATATGCATGGTACCTGTTAGTCTTATAACTAAGAAAATGCTTTGTTTTTTTGGATTTGGCTTTCATGTGAGGAAAAAAAAAAAAAAAATTATACTTAGATCAAATAAAAACACTAAAAATATGCCTAATAAAGTGGACCTATTTATTGGTTAATTTAAAAGACGATTCAAGTATATATGCTCGATCAAGTTAATAGATACAAAATTTAGTTAAAATTAAAATTTAAAAAACTCCATTAGAATATGTCCAGCTCCGTCCACGAAGATTCAACACTACTAGGAATCGGAATGGTCCCAGTGAGATCGATTGAAGCTCACCCCATATAATTACGGAAGAAATATTTTGATCGGGCAAAATATATCCCACCAGCCCCATCATCGTCATGAGTCATGAGACTCATGATGACTGCACCACACACCATAGCCACTTCACTGACTCGTGACCACATTATTTAATTATTAATTACTACTTTAGTACTGAAGTTTGTTTCTTAAAATGGTAGAGGTAGCTAGCTGTAATGCTAAATACTAAAAATGTACAATGCTACAATTAATACTATGCCATTGTTATCTTCTTTGCAGAGCTGCTTAAGCATATTAATTATTGTTTGTGGTTGACATTAATATGCGCGCAGGTAGGTATATAGCGTATGCAGTTTAAAAAGTGTTGCACCAACTCAGCACGTTCACGTCAATCAAATCATGGTTTTTGGGAGGTGGAGGTTCATATAGAGCTTATTTAATTTCTTGTCATTTGTGGAATATATATATATATATATGCTTATTACTTGATTGTTTTCTAAACTAATGAAATACTTGTGTCCTCTATAGTGAAACCAAGAACACTGGTGGATTTTCAAGAACTTCAATCGGCTGAGAATTATATTCATATAGTGAAAATATTTAATTTTGAATCTCCTTTGTTAAAAAAAAAAACACTAGTATTGGGGAGCAACATTTAATGATAATTT
>VIBQ01000269.1:0-16174 GCA_006937295.1 Carpinus fangiana | reverse complement strand
CTCCATCATTCTTTTTGACTAAACGTTCTCCTCAAAATTTCTCGGAGCTTTCTCTTTTGTTTTACCTTTTTCTTTTTTACTTTTCTTTTAGATCATAAAACGAAAGATGTTGTGGGTCTTTGTTGACTGGGTGAGTCAACAGATGGGTTGAAAATGTTTGCCACCATGGCTTAGTAGACCCCACAATCAACTTGAAGGAGGCTATGGATGATATAAATAACATGTTTGGGAAGCCAATGGATTTTGTTAGGACCAAGAGATTGAGAAAACAGGACAAAGCACCCGAAAGTAAAAGAGAATTTGGTTGGTTTTCAATACTTTCTGATGATGACTTGGAACACCAAGAAGTTCAGCTGCAGTCAAACTTATCTGGAACATCAAGGGAATGTGATCTTCTTCATATACTTAAGTTTTGTATTTTCTTAGTTTGTATTATGATGTGCTGTAATGTTCAGTTCTTATATTGTGGATTGAAATGTATTTGCCCTGCTCTTTTAAATTCTCTCTGCATGTATATATATTTAGTTTGGACTAGAATATATATATTTTTTTAATACTAATGTTTAATTGTTTGTTTGCATTGATATCCCATTAATATTTATTTGATATATGACCTTCATTTTGGTTCAAATAAAAGTCTACATGCACTCCATCGGTGAACATTTTGTACTTCTCCAACATCTATTTACTTTGTATTTTGGATGTAGTACGCGTGAGATGAGTTCTTCCGCGATGGGGGAAGTGAGGAGGATTGCATATGTATTTTAGAGCTTGTGGGGTGTCCTTTGAATCAATTCAGTTGGGAGCATGTGGAATTGCAGGGGTGATTTTTGGCACCAATTTGATAGTCTTCAGTTATTTCTAATTGTCTTATCTAAGAGATGTGATATGGCCCTGCCATCTTTTGTTTCATTAGTTTACCAGTGTCACACTATTCATGGAAGTACATCGTTTTTCCAAAGGATTGTGTGGGCAATTTCTGTGTAACACTGTATGAAGGATTGTTTGTGAGTAAATAGATGTGGGATGAGTCTGTAAATGTTTAGTCAATTTTAATTTACATAAAAGTAACAATGGCAGTACCTTTTAATCTCTGACAAAGGAAATTTTTTGACTGGGGTGAAATGACCTGGGGATATGGTCTTCAGTTAGACATAAAATAGGAAAATGAGGATATATATGGTTTCAAAGATTTAGGGTGGGATACTTCTGCGTTCTTAAATTGTTTTTGGAAATTTAAACGGAGAGAATTGCATGGTTCCAGGTTCTGTGTGGGCCGTAGCTATGACCGACTATTGTTGTAGTTTTGAATCTCTTACAAAAGAGATAGTTTGTTCCTTGTACTTGAAAGCTTTTTTTCAGGATGGATTCTTGTTTGAGGAACTTATGCTGGATTTGGCTGAACATTGCTGCTGTATGAATGCTATTTGTTTTTTTTTTTTTTTGCTTTTGGGAGGGGAGCTAGTGTTAAGGAATATTGGTTGCTTGCTAATTCTTTGCTTTGAGTATGAGGAACGCCTTTTCAAAAATATGTTTAAACATGGTTGTTTGCATTTCGTTCTCATTATGACAAAATTCTAGAAAATGTGCAAGTTTTAATTTGAAGACAGTTAGCGGTTACTACCTCTACCATGCTTGCCGTTGATTGAAAGCACATGGATGTATTTAATTGGGGCCTGGTTAGAATTTTTGCTTGTCTTTATTTACAAAATGTCTTGTCTCTTATCTCATGTTCGAATTTTGTTCTCATCGCATTAAATATATTATATTTTAGGGTATATCTGTCACCACCTAACTCCACTGGATTTGATGATCCATTTGCTGCTGATCATGTTTCTGGACTTTCAAACCCTGAATCACGCCTCATCTTTGAGGCTACACCAACTCCCGTGACAAAACCTGTCCATCAGGCATTCAAGTTACTCAGTGGAGGCACTGAAGTTCAGGTAATGATTGGCTTTTCTCTCACACAGATACTGCTCTCCTCTAAATCAAATTTCTTGTGCAAGATCCAACTGAGAATTCAAAGTAAATGCTTGTTGAGATTTTCGCTATTTTAAGCTTTGTTCTATTAGAGTTGGTATTTCTTATTTCATCTTAGACATTTAATATTGCTCCAGCCTGGGTATTTACGATGACTGACCAATAGATTCTTCCTGGCGACTGTTTTTGTTCTTAATTTTGTACCCAGAGTGTTGTTGCTTGCATTGCCTCTGACCCAAATGTCTGGAATGCTTTGATGGGTAATCCTATGCTTAAGGATTTCATGTGGTCATAGCAGAGAAGTAAGTTTTTTTAAAAAAATAAAAATCTATAGTTCTCTTTGTTGCTAATTAAACAATTTTCTTTAGTATTTTTAATAACCTAAAGAAATCGGTTGCAAATGCTGAGATTCAGGAGATTGAAGAGATTCAGGAGGTTGAACAGATTCGAGAGATTGCATTAACAAATGAAGATAGCATTCAGCTAATGGCGATCATCGTGGATCATCACAAAGTATGTGTAGATCTTCATTTTTGTGTCATTTATTTGTAATATAATCTTTGCAATTCAAAAATATTTAGATATAGGTTTGTAATTTAATTTTTTTTTTTTTTTGGTTTCATCATTTGCAGGTAATCGTTAAGTGACGTACGTATACTTGACCAAGCAAACCGGTTGTTTATATTTTATTTCGTATGTATGGTACAATTTTTGTTAACTCTTTAAGAGTTGGTACACTTTGTGTTTATGATATCATTTTGGAGACTTTATTTCATATGTAAGGTATAATTTTTGTTAACTCTTTAAGAGATGGTACACTTTGTGTTTATGATATCATTTTTGATACTTTATTTCATATGCATGAGCCTCATTGGTTAACTCATTATGATGTGGTACACTTTGTGTTTATGATATCATTTTAGATTTAGTATGTCTTATGAGATATGATGAGATTGTATATATAGATTTATAAATGTATTATGAAAGATAAATAAGATTGTATGAGATTGATGAATGGAGAAAATTGTATAATTTGAATTTATTTGGAGAAAATATATACAGATTGTAAGAGGAAAATATCTTCCCCATATATTAATTATTGGGGACGCTTTGGAAGTAGCTCTATATAGAAATAGGGACGCTTTACTTGAAAGCGCACCCTTTTACAAAAAGGGGGTGCTTGCATGTAAACGCTTCCTTTTTAAAAAGGGGGGTGCTTTCCTAGGTAAGCGCCGCCTTTTTTAAAAGGGGGTGCTTTGTTTTAAACGCCCCCTTTTAGAGGCATTTTTAGTAAAAAATATCTCGAATTTATATTCTAGTCGCTATAAAAACTAACGTTCTCTAAGTGCCCCTAATTAAGTTATGATAGATATATATATCCAGGATTGTGGTTTGACTACTTTGTCTCATAAATTGTATGACCCAAAAATATGTTCTACTTATTCAATTAGAAAAAAAGAAAAAAGAAAAAAGTGATTTCTCATTCTAATCATATATATATATAAAAGCCGAGTTTTAATGTAGAGACTGCTTAGAATTGCGACACGTGTCCATAATTTTTAATATCTGAATCGGTTTTTTATTTTTTATTTATATATTTTCTTGCTTAATTCTACCTCCCGTGACCTATCAACTTCCCCCTCTATCTCCACTTAAATATGTCTTAAATTTCTCTTTCTCTCTCCTACAATTTATTTCTTGGTTTTTTTTTTCTCCCCAATTTATTTCTACCTCTTATGAATTTTCAACTTTTTCCTTTATTTCCACTTAAATATGTCTTAAATTTCTTTTTCTCTCCCACAATTGATTTCTTGGTAATAAAACAATATATATATATATATATAAAAGCTGAGTTTTGATGTAAAGAGTGCTTAGAATTGTAACATGTGTACATATTTTTTAATATATGAACCAGTTTTTTATTTTTTTATTTTTATTTTTTTAAAAATTAATTTTTTTCTCTCTCCCTCTACTTAAACTCACATCTAAACCGGTTATTTATTTATTTATTTATTTTGCTTAATTCTACCTCCCATGACCCATCGGCTTCTCCCTCAATAATGCTTATCTTCGAATCAGTTCGTTTTNAAAAAAAAAAAAATTAATTTTCCTCTTTCTCTCTCTCTCTCTCTACTTAAACTCATATCTCTCTCCCTCCCTCCCATAATTTCCTATATCTCCACTTAAATATGTCTTAAATTTCTCTCTCCCATAATTTATTTCTCAACCGGATTTAAATTATTTTAGTCTAAACCGTTTGGGTTTGTCCAATCAATCGGTTTTTTTTAAAAAAAAATAATAATTTTCCTCTCTCTCCCTCTACTTAAACTCACATCTCTCTCTCTCCCATAATTTATTTCTCTTTCTCTCTCCCACAATTTATTTCTTGGGTTTTTATTTTTTTATTATTTTTTTCTCCCAATAAAACAATATATATATAAAATCTGAGTTTTGATATAAAAAGTGCTTAGAATTGCGACATGTGTCCATAATTTTTAATATATGAACCAATTTTTTTTTTTAATTTAAATTATTTTAGTCTAAACCCTTTTTTATTTGCTTAACTCTACCTCCCATGACCTATCAACTTCCCCATCTATAATACTTATCTTCCAATAAGTCAGTTTTTTTTAAAAAAAAAATTAATTTTCCTCTCTCTCTCTCTCTCTCTCTACTTAAACTCACATCTCTCTCCCTCCCTCCCATAATTTCTTTTTTTTTTTTTTGAGAAAATTATATCAAATCTTATTCAGCTCATAAAGAACAAATCAAGAAAGGGGAGAAAGTTCCTCCTTTCTAATAATATCACCAATACAAGATGGGGTAGAATGCCACCAATGTTTATCGATGACATGGGTACAAGCTTCTTTTGCTAAAACATGGGCAGCCGAATTTGCTCCCCGTACAACATGAACAAAGCTTGATGTTGGTAGATCACTCATAAAACGTTTAACATCCTCCACAAAGTGACCATAACTACTCTCACATACCGCCATGGAATTTACCGCCTTCACGATTGTTAGAGCGTCTCCTTCAAAAATGATATTTGAGAAGCCCAACTCTTTTGCAAAAACTACCGCATGAAGAACTGTTAAAGCTTCAGCCATAATCGGATCCACCACAATCGTCTGATGCAAGCCACAAGCTACCAAAAAATGACCCTGTTCATCTCGTGCAAGAATACCCAGGCCCACACACCGGTTCTTTGAATCTAAAGCTGCATCAAAATTAATTTTTACCATATTTCTCGGTGGGGGTAACCACGACACCACTGGGTTTGAGTGTTCAACATCTCGCCTATCATCTGAATGGATATTTGATTTGTGAAAATCCTCTAACCCCGTGATTGCCTTCGCATAGAGCTGTATGGGATCAGTGAAATTTTGTCCGTGAACTATCTCATTGCGCCTCAGCCATATACGCCTGGCTATAACCACAAAAACTTCCAGTTGTTGCTAATCATACCGCTCCACCAACTCTTCAAACAGATTGGCGAAAGTCATGTTGGAGCAAGTACTTTTCTGTATTCTGCTAGAACCACAGCTCCACACATCAACTGCTGATGGACACAGCCACACAATATGCTCCACACTTTCTTCAAACCGATTACAAATAGGGCACAATGGAGAATCAATCACTCTTCTCTTGAATAAATTTAATTTTGTAGGTAAGAGATTATGGCAGGCCCTCCATATAAACATCTTGACATTATTAGGAACACTCAACTTCCAACACGTCCTCCATATCTCCTCTACTTTCCTCGGCCTTGACACTCCCCCCTTTTCTTTGGCTTGTGATTCAACTGCTAAGTGGTAAGCACTCCGCACCGAAAAAACCCCATTAGCTGTACACCGCCAAATTAGCTTGTCTCTAGGAAGTAAAGGACTAAGTGGAATTTTTTGTATTACCGCAGCCTCTTCTTCAGAGAAAATTGTGGTGATCAATGAATTATTCCAACCGCCCAAATCTCTATCCATAAGATCACACACCCTTGTGGTTTCAGCCATCAACCCCCGAGGAGACTGGACCGAGTAGGTGGTAGGTGTTGGAAGCCAGCAGTCACCCCACACCCGGATATCCTTGCCATCCCCTACCCTCAAAATAGTCCCCTTTTTTATAATGCATTTTGCCGAAAGTAAGCTCCTCCATGCAATCAAAGGCCTCTTCCCAATTTTTGCTTCCAGTACATTTGTTGAGGAATAATATTTTGCTTGATAAATTCGGGCCACCAAAGATTCTGGATTTTTATAGAGACGCCAAATTTGTTTTGCCAAGAGGGCCTTATTGAACAACACCAAGTCACGGAAACCTAGACCTCCTTGTGATTTTGAAACCCCCATTTTTTCCCAACTCATCCAGTGGATTTTTGAATTATTCTCCTTGTGCCCCCACCAAAACCTCTGCATAAGTCTATTAATCTCCTTACATAGTGTCACCGGTAGAAGAAAAACCGACATGCAATACGTTGGAATAGCTTGAATAACGGATTTTAGCAACACTTCTTTTCCGGCTTGAGAAAGAAAATTCACTTTCCAACTTTGTAACCGATCCCATACCCGATCTTTTATATTTTTAAAAGCCTTGGATCTTGACTTTCCAACAAGTGTAGGTAGACCCAAATATTTCTCATATTTTTGAGTGGCTTGAAGGCCGGACAAACGAGAAATTTCCTCTCTTTTATCCCCACTAGTATTCCGACTGAAAAAAACGGAGGTCTTCTCCTTATTTAATTTCTGTCCTGAGGCCTCTTCATACTTATCTAGAATTTTCGTGAGTCTTCGCCATTCCACCGAATTAGCCTTGCAAAATAGAAGGCTATCATCCGCAAAAAAGAGATGATTAATTCTCGGACCATTCTTTGATGTAGGGACCCCTGTTAAAATCCCATTCCTCTCCGCTTTACTAAGCATAGCACTCAAAGATTCTGCACAAATCAGAAAAAGGTATGGAGATAGGGGATCACCTTGTCTCAAACCTCTCTCTGGAACTATGACCCACCAGCTGTCCATTCACAATAATCGCATAGGAAACAGTTCTGACGCATTCCATTATATCTTATATCTCCACTTAAATATGTTTTAAATTTCTCTCTCTCCCATAATTTATTTCTTAGCTGGATTTAAATTATTTTAGTCTAAACCGTTTGGGTTTATACATAAAAGCCGAGTTTTGACGTAGAGACTGCTTAGAATTGCGACACGTGTCCATAATTTTTAATATTTGAATCGGTTTTTTATTTTTTATTTATTTATTTTCTTGCTTAATTCTACCTCCCATGACCTATCAACTTCCCCATCTATCTCCACTTAAATATGTCTTAAATTTCTCTTTCTCTCTCCTACAATTTATTTCTTGGTTTTTTTTTTCTCCCTAATTTATTTCTACCTCCCATGACCTATCAACTTTTCCCTCTATCTCCACTTAAATATGTCTTAAATTTCTCTTTCTCTCTCCCACAATTTATTTCTTTGTAATAAAACAATATATATAAAAAAGCTGAGTTTTGATGTAAAAAGTGCTTAGAATTGCAACATGTGTCCATATTTTTTAATATATGAACTGGTTTTTTATTTTTTTTTATTTTTTTAAATTAATTTTCTTCTCTCTCCCTCTACTTAAACTCACATCAAAACCAGTTTTTTATTTATTCATTTATTTTGCTTAATTCAACCTCCCATGACCCACCAGCTTCTCCCTCTATAATGCTTATCTTCCAATCAGTCCGTTTTTTTTTTTAAAAAAATTAATTTTCCTCTCTCCCTCTACTTAAACTCACATCTCTCTCTCTCTCATAATTTCCTATATCTCTACTTAAATATGTCTTAAATTTCTCTCTCTCCCATAATTTATTTCTCTTTCTCTCTCCCACAATTTATTTCTTGGGTTTTTTTTTTTTTTTCTCCCCATAAGACAATATATAAATAAATGAATAAATAAAAAACCGGTTTAGATGTGAGTTTAAATAGAGGGAGAGAGACCGCCCAATCTGTGGACTAGAAAATGAAACAAATCTCCATATTTTGTGGGAATGCTCCTCTGCTAGAGACGTTTGGAGTAGCTGTGGGAAAACATTGCAGAAAAGTACCTGGGATGGTCCAACTTTCAGTCATGTCGTGAAGGAGATTTTTGCTTGTGAGGACGAAGTAATAAAACAGTTTGTTGCGTTGGTGAGGAAAATCTGGACAAGGCGCAATTATGCGATCTTTGAAGGGAAATTTGCTCACCCAAACGTGTTGGTTCATCAAGCCAAAGAATCGGTGACTGATTATGAGTTGGCCCAAGCTAGTATACGTTTGAGCGCTCCTACGGTGGAATATGTTGGATGGCAAGCTCCAAACCCCGGCTGGATCAAATTTAATTGGGATGCGGCGATTTGTAAAAAAACAAGGAGAACAGGTGCGGGAGTGGTAGTCCGTGATTGCAGAGGGACGCTTCTTGCTGTCAGATGCACGGCTGTACCAGGGTGTTTGGATCCCTTATCGGCTGAAGCATGGGCGGGAGTTCAAGCTGCCAAATTTGGAGTAGAACTGCAGATTACTCACTTGCACCTGGAGGGCGATGCACAAGGGGTGGTCAAAGCGGTTAACTCTGAAGCTGACATCTGGAGCAAAGTTGGACACCTGGTGGATGATTTAAAAACGGTGCTGAATGGAGTCCCACAGTGGAAGGTTCTGAGTGTGGGTCGTGCTGCTAATGGTGTGGCTCATACTATTGCCAAAAAAGCTGCTTGGGAGGGTCTTAATAAAACTTGGCTAGGTGTTACACCTGATTATATTCGAGATTTTATCCTTACGGGAGTATCCTGCTCTTGTAGCTTGATTTGTTTATCAATAAGATGAGTTCTATTTCTTCAAAAAAAAAAAAAAGTAGAGGGAGAGAGAAGAAAATTATCAAGCAATTGTGAATTATCAAGCAATTGTGACAAAAGGGCAGCAACAGGGTGTGATAAATGGCTTGGATCCCTCTGGTAAATGGCAGGCCCCTCCCCTTGGGTGGGTCAAGGCTAACTGGGACGCTAGCATGGATACAAAAAGTGGGAAAGTGGGTCATGGAGCAGTAGTTCGGGATTCACTTGGAAATATGCATGCGGCGCAGACGAGGTCTATCCCAGGTTTGTGGGATCCTACTTCTGCAGACGCTCTGGCGGCTTTAATGGCAGCCAAGCTATGTCAAGAGTTGGGGTGGAGTCAAATCCAGCTGGAGGGTGATGCTAAGGTGTTGATCGAAGCTGTAAAGTCTATGGATTCTGATGAGAGTCGTAGAGGTCATCTGACGGAGGACATTCGCACTTCGATGTTGCAGTTTTCCAGTTCAGAGGTGAGATATGTTCATAGACAGGAGAATCAGGTGGCTCATGCCTTCGCTCGTTTGGCCTTAAATAGTAATTTGGACAGGACGTGGAGGTCTGATCCCCCGGAATGTATTCGTGCGATCATTGAAGCAGAGCAGTCTGCTTTGTATTCTCAATTATGATTATAATAATATCTTATTTTCTCAAAAAAAAAAATAATAATTTCCTATATCTCTACTTAAATATGTCTTAAATTTCTTTCTCTCCCATAATTTATTTCTCTTTCTCTCTCCCACAATTTATTTCTTGGGTTTTTTTTGTTTTTCTCCTCATAAAACAATATATATATAATCTGAGTTTTGATGTAAAGAGTGCTTAGAATTGCATATGTAAAATCTGAGTTTTCTCTCTAGGTTTTTTGCTTTAGCAACCCCCCTCTAGATCGCCCTCACTCTTGGGGAGGAGGGATGGCTATCCCTTTCGCACCGAGCTCTAGTTATTTACTTGATGCCCTAGTCCCGGTGCCCCTCCCTTTCCTTTTTCTTTCCCCGGCCTCCTCCTCCTTGTATGGCTGTCTTTTCCATTTGTTTTTGGGGCTCTTTGTGTCCCTGTTTGGGTCTTCTGGCTTTCGGCGTTTCACAGCCCTCCGACTGAGGCAAGTCTTCTACGCGCCCCCACCGTGTCATTCTCCCATCGCCACCTTCCTCAGCGATCTTCCAGCCAAATCGCGCCTAAGCCTTCTCCGGTTGATCATTCTGCTTTTTATTTTATGTTTTCTTTGGTTTCCCTATATTTTGTTTCCTTTGTTTTATTTTTTGTTTTGATTTTCCTTTGTATTTTGTTTTGCTGGGTTTCCTTGTATTTGCTTTAGTATTTTCCTGTATTGCTCTTTTTTGTTTGTTTTGTGTGTTTTTTGATTTTTATAGTTCTGCTGATCTTCTCTGCGTCTGTTTTGCTGTACTCCATCCACTGTCGGGCCTTTTTCCGCGCCCCCACCACGTCGAGCTTCTAATGCATCCTTCAATGTATGGGGTCTACTTGCACGTGATCGGTTTTATTTCCCTGTATTTTTATTGTTTTTGCTTGTAATAAGTCATATCTCAATCTGCCTGCTTTTGGGTGTGATGCTTGGTCCAGATCTTTGGGTTATGGACGTGAATGTTATCCTGGCTTTCTGGTCGAGGAGGACAAGTGTTGGCCTGGGGTTCCCAGCCCTCAGTATCAAGAAATAAGTGTTGGCATGGGGTTCTTAGCCCTCAATGTCAAGGAATAAGTGTTGGCTTATGGTTCTCAACCCTCAGTGTCAAGGAATAATTGCAACCTATGCATTAGTTGGTTCTATCTGGTACAGATTTGTATTTCATTTGTTGATTAGTCATAGGTTAGCAGATCTGTTTTGAGAGTCTGAATTGTAATACGTCTTGTATGACATTGATATCTTTGCAGTTTAGTTACGGATACTTCGGGGCTTGCCCTGTATTGTAAGAGCTTTGCTCTTGATCTTTCATGAATGAGAATATGTTGATTTTCTTTTCAAAAAAAAAAAAATTGCAACATGTGTCCTTAATTTTTAATATATGAACGATTTTTTTTTATTTAAATTATTTTAGTCTAAACCTTTTTTTTTTTGCTTAACTCTACCTCCCATGACCTATCAACTTCTCATTTTATAATACTTATCTTCCAATCAGTCAATTTTTTTTTAATTATTCTCTCTCTCTCTCTCTCTACTTAAACTCACATCTCTCTCCCTCCCATAATTTCCTATATCTCCACTTAAATATGTCTTAAATTTCTCTCTCTCCCATAATTTATTTCTCAACTGGATTTAAATTATTTTAGTCTAACCATTTGGGTTTGCCCAATCAGTCGGTTTTTTTTTTTTTAATTAATTTTCCTCTCTCTCCCTCTATTCTCAACGGGATTTAAATTATTTAAAATTATTTTAGTCTAAACCTTTTGAGTTTACAAATATTGTTTAATTGTCCTCAAGAGATAGCTCAATCGGCTGTGAACCAAGCCTTATGAAGCGGAGGTCACATGTTCGAATCCCCCCTCCCCCTACCCATGCGTAGACATGTCAAAAAAAAAAAAATATTGTTTAATTAAATTTATGTCTGAACCGTTTTGCTTTTAATAGAGGAGAGATGACCCTCAACAAATGTGATTTAATATGGTTTAAAACTTTTTTTTTTTTTTTCATGCCTCCTACCTTTTATAAGTTACAACATCCATAATCCAATCACTCTCTCCCCGTGTTTGTCTTTTAGTGCCTTTCATTAACATTCAAAACTCTTTTTTTGTGTCCCCAAGAGGTAGCTCAATCGGCTGTGAACCACGCTTTATGAAGCGGAGATCANCCCTTAAGGTTAGTGTGTTTTTGTTTGACTTCTATTTTGTAATTGAGTATTACAAGTATTCAATAATAGTGCAACCCTTTGCAACAAAAAAATGTGATTGTTTATTGACTGTATTTGAATGTTCATTTCTTCTTCTTTTTTTTTTCTTTTTTTTTTCGAGTCTATATATGTGAATGTTTTTTCTTTAATAAAAATTGTAATTTCAGACTTAAAATACTTTTTTTAATATATTTTATTGTGATAATGGAAAGTTATATTGTGTTTTTATTTGACTTTTGTTTTTTTATATTGTTAATCTAGATTAACAATTTAACTGTACTTTCTTTTTATCAATTTTGTCTTTCAGTGCCTTGCCACATACATCCGAAACTCATTTTACTAAGTGAACAGTCTCGCTCTCTCAGTTTTGTTACCATTCTCCAGGTTAGTGTGTTTTCATTTTACTTTTAGTTTGTTATTGAGTATTATTTATATTTAAGAATCAACATTTCATAAGAGCCGTTGTAACTTTTTAAAAATTATGACTTTTATTTATATGGTTTCTTTACTTTATTTTGTATTATTACTTTATAAAAAAATATTTTCAGTTTCAATTTTATTTAATTTAAATTGCATTTTCAGAATTAAGATAATATATTTTTTAAAATATATTATTTTGCTAATGGAACATTATAATGTGTTTTTATTTGACTTTTGTGTTTTTATATTTTTAATGTATTATTAATTTGGATTAACAATTTAATTGTATCTTCTTTTTATCAGTTTTGTCTTTCAGTGTCCAGCCTCATCCGAAACTCATTTTACTAAGTGAACAATTCCCCGCTTTCTCAATTTTGTTACCATTCTTCAGATTAGTGTGTTTTCGATCATTTGACTTTTAGTTTGTTATTGAGTATTATTTATATTTAAGAATCAACCTTTAATAAGAGCCGTTGTTTTTTTTTTAAAATTTATGAATTTTACTTATATAGTTTTTTTTACTTTATTTTGTTTCATTACTTTATCAAAAAGATTTGCAGGTTCAATTTTATTTAATTTAAATTGCATTTTCAGAATTAAGATAATATATTGTTAAAAATATATTATTGTGCTAATGGAACATTATAATGTGTTTTTATTTGGCTTTTGTGTCTAGCTGTAACGACCTAGATTTTAAAACTCTTATTGAAATAATATTAAATAGATTAAAATGATAATAAATAAATTAGAGTAATGATATATGAATTAACAATATTAAATAACTATTTGATGTTAAGGATATATATATTACATTGATTATTGACCTCTTTTGAGTACCACTTTAATTCTCAAATTTAGCTTCATAAGTATGTTTATGGACATAAATAAACCCAATTTAGTGAATACATTATTTATATTAATGTTTGATTAAGTAAAAAATTAATTTGAAGCTTTTTAGTTTTTGACCGAAAAAACAGTGTCTTAATTTTCATGTTGTCTAGTAAAGATTAAAACTACTAAGGAAAGGTAGGCTAGCCACTTTTGTTGAAAACTTGTAGTCTTCTAGTAAGAATGATCATGAGAAAATATCATGAGAATTAATGAAGCAAGTGGCCAAGTGTGAATGCAAGTAGATAAAGACTAATTAAGTTGGAAACTTTGTACGGGCCAAAAACAGAGTCAAACGAACTCAGATGAAGTCGAACCAAAAATAGAAAATGTTTGCCTTGGAGTCCTCTATCTACCCTCAAAATTTCATGTCAATCAGAGTACTTTTGAACATCAAAAAATGGATCGGAGTACACTTCCCTCATTTTGGACGAAAATGTTAAAGTATACTAGGTTCATTGTTTTGGTTGAATACGTCTCAACCCTTGGATCAAAAGTATGAAAATGAATCATAACCATTCATTCTCTTATAGATAGAAGCTTGTATTTAACCCTTAGATAAAAAGTATGAAAATGAATAATAGCCGTTCATTCTCTTATAAATAGAAGCTTGTATTAACCCTTAGATCAAAAGTGTGAAAATTAATCCTAGCCATTCATTCTCTTATAAATAGAAGCCTAAGTAAATTCATTTGTCACTTAAGCTCTTTCACTTTCTTAGCAAGTAAAGATTGCTTGTTTCTCCTTTCATTCTCTTTCTTAGCTCTAAGTCAAAAATCATATGGCCTAAATCTTTCTATAGTGTTCAAGTGTTCTTACTTTTCTAAACTAGTTACCTAGAGAAGATTTGGTGAAGTTCTACTTCAAGGTTTATTGGGTAAGTGTTTCTTNTGGTGAAGTCAAAAATCAATTTGAAGCTTTTTAGTTTTTAGCCTAAAAAACAGTGTATTAATTTTCATACTGTCTAATAAAAATTAAAACTACTAAGGAAAGGTAGGCTAGCCACTTTTGTTGAAAACTTGAAGTCTTCTAGTAAGAATGATTATGAGAAAATATCATGAGAATTTAATGTGGCAAGTGGCCAAGTGGCCAAGTGTGAATGCAAGTTGTTAAAGTCTAATTAAGTTAGAAACTTTGTACGGGCCAAAAACAGAGTCAAATGAACTCGGATGAAGTCGAACCAAAAATAGAAAATGTTTGTCTCGTAGTCCTCTATCTACCCTCAAAATTTCATGTCAATCAGTGTACGTTTGGACATCAAAAAATGGATCGGAGTACACTGCCCTTATTTTGGACGAAAATGTTAAAGTAGACTAGGTTCATTGTTTTGGTTGAATACATCTCAACCCTTGAATCAAAAGTATGAAAATGAATCCTAACCATTCATTCTCTTATAGATAGAAGCTTGTATTAACCCTTAGATCAAAAGTGTGAAAATTAATCATAGCCATTCATTCTCTTATAAATAGAAGCCTAAGTAAATTCATTTGTCACTTAAGCTCTTTCACTTTCTTAGCAAGTAAAGATTGCTTGTTCCTCCTTTCATTATCCTTCTTAGTTCTATGTCAAAAATCATATGGCCTAAATCTCTCCATAGTGTTCAAGTGTCCTTACTTTTCTAAACTAGTTACCTAGAGAAGATTTGGTGGAATTCTACTTCAAGGTTTATTGGAAGTGTAGCAGAATTCCACACTAAGGAGAGTAAGTATGGATGTATTTACTGAGTATTAGCTTTGTTTTATTGTCATAGGAATTCTTATTTTGTCTTATTGATATAATTTTGCATTACAACTGTTGCATAATGTGTCTAATAATATGGGCTGATAAGATAGCCACCTTAAGAACAAGTTGGGTGGATTACAGCGAGGAACTATCGGTATCTCAGTGGATGGGGGTATATAACCGTCCAACATGCCTAATATATAATTAAGCTAGGGCGGTGTAGTTGCCAGCACCAAACAGGTAAAACTCTAAAGTGTGAGGGATACAACGGACGTGAACGGACTGAGAGCTCATGATGAGAGGTCTGAAGAAAGATTATCATAAAACACAAACTAAGATTTCACTACGCAGCATTCGCATCTCATTCATGATTATATATTTTATTTCTTAGTCTTACTTTGTCTCAAACTAGTCTTTTAGTCTTTATTTCTAGGAAAATAGATTACTCACTTGTTTGTTTATGTAAACGATAACGTCATTTTACATAGACCTTGATGCAGGAATAGAGAGTGAGGACGATTGTCCTTTTATTGGTTTTGATGGTTGATAGATTATCTGTTACGGGATTGATGCTTACTCTTTGAAGTAAGTCTCATTTATGTTAATCGCTTTTATTATATAATGTGATATGTGCAAACTTGACAATTATTACTATATTAATTTGGTGCCGTCTGTGGCATATATTTGGTACACCTAGTGTGTATATATGTTGTAATGAAAACCATATTTCTATTTTCATTAAATAATATATCACCTTGAGTTCAGTCAGCTCAATTGTGTTGTGTAAGTTATTCCTAGGCCAAATGAAAAAGAAAAAAAATATATACATATTCCGCTGTAAAATTGTATTTCTAAAGTTACAGCATAATGACTTCGATATTTGCTAATTCAAATATCAGGGTGTTACACTAGCTATCAATATATAGATATGGAATGCATGTTTTTTAAAAGGGTTTGAGCTACTTTTATCTTTTAGTTATACTTTTCCATTGAAATATTGAATTAAATGATACGATTTGCAGGTTTAATTAAAAATTGTAATTTCAGACTTAAAATGCATTTTTAATATATTTTATTGTGATAATGAAAGGTTATATTGTGTTTTCATTTGACTTTTGTGTTTTTATATTGTTAATGTATTGTTAATCTGGATTAACAATTTAACTATATTTTCCTTCTATCAGTTTTGTCTTTCAGTGTCTTGCCACATCCAAAACTCATTTTACTAAGTGATCAGTCCCACTTTCCCAGTTTTGTTGCCATTCTTTAGGTTAGTGTGTTTTCATTTAACTTTTACTTTGTTAGTGAGTATTATTTGTATTTAAGAATCAACCTTTCATAAGAGTCGTCGTTGTTTTTTACAAATTATGAATTTTATTTATATGGTTTCTTTACTTTATTTTCTATCATTACTTTATTAAAAAGATTTGCAAGTTCGATTTTATTTAATTTAAATTGCATTTTCAGAATT
>VIBQ01000268.1:0-14027 GCA_006937295.1 Carpinus fangiana | reverse complement strand
GAAACTTGAAATCCTCGAACGTGTTGTTAGGTTCTGACTTTGAGTCGTGCCTTACAAATTATGGTCTTGCTTCATTCCGGGATCCTGACGCATATGAAGAACCCAGTGCAACTTCTCTTTTCTATAGAGCGCCTGAATGCCGTGACATTCGGGTGCCGTCTACCCAACAAGTGGATGTCTACAGCTTCAGTGTACTTCTCTTGGAGCTTCTAACTGGTAAAACACCCTTCCAGGACCTTGTTCAAGAATATGGTTCAGATATTCCCTGGTGGGTCTGGTCAGTTCGTGAAGAAGAGACCGAATCTAGGGATGAGCCCGCTTCTAGTAATGAGACATCTGAGGAGAAACTTCAAGCTCTCTTGAACATTGCAATGACTTGTGTCTCACTTGCACCAGAGAATCGGCCTACAATGAGAGAGATTTTAGAGATGATTAGAGATGCAAGGGCAGAGGCTCAAGTGTCATCCAACAGTAGTGATCATTCACTAGGAAGATGGCCAGATACTGTTCAAAGCTTGCCTAGGGAAGAACATTTGAGCATTTGAGTGAATACCAAACTTGGCGGCTTAAAATCTTGAATTCCAATTTTTATTTTTTATTTTTTTGAAATTGAATTGTGATTCTTTAACTAGGCATTGTAGAGTGCAACATTGTAAAGGTTCTGTTTTGATCTTTCCAGCTTGTTAGCTGCTCACATTTAAGATTCTATTATTATCTAGTGAGTTGGACGCTTAGAAGGTTGAATTTACATTGTTGTTTGGAAAAAGGGCTCTAAACCTTTTTCTAAAATATTATTTTGTTTGTTGCATCCTTACTTTCCACTGACTCCTCCTTCAACACCATACTCTCCACAGTCTCACTGTAGCTTTTCATCTGAGGAACGATCAAGACTATGTAGATGCCTTAACTATGAGAAGCTTAGCCTTGAAGTGTGTAAAGAACTCACAAAGAATCTAGAATCCCTCCCAGGATCGCGGTTCTAGTGCTTATATCTTAACAGTCCAAAATACCAACAAAGGAGCTCGGTTAATGGTGAGTCCGAATAGAAGCAGTTCCTGAATGGTTTGTGCACTGGCAGTGGCCCTGAGAGTTTCTCAGAAGAGAATCAAAATATGACACTAAACCTACAGCAAATGCAATGGAGGGTAGTATAATTGGAGCAAGTGTGTAGGGAGATGAAAGGTCAGATGCCAAGGTTGGTTTGGCATGTTTTAGCCTCCTCAGTAGCTGTTGAGGGATTAAGAGTTGCTGTCGAGTGTGTTCATATATGCTTGGCTCAATGAATTGAACAGAGCACTACTGCACTAGCTGCTGCAGATAATTTTTTGATAGTATATAGCCCAGCCAAAGGTTTCAACCAGTGCCCTCAGATTCAATTCAATGGTTCAGGTGATTATTGTTATTATTTTCTTATGATATTTAAGGATGCATTTCATCTTGGTTTAATTTTTTTTTCCTGCTTTTTAGAATTCCAGTTACTTTAATACTTGTCTTTGCAAAAGAAGCTTGCAGTTTTCTTGTCTCATTGAACCTGGTTGGGTGTGTGGTAGGGGGAGAAAAAAAATAAAAATAAAAATTCAAAGTTAGGAACGATAAGAAGAATTTGAGTGGAAGAAGGGAAGATGCGGGTGGGCTTTCACATTATTGCGATTAAAAGTGAGAATGAAGAGACTAAAGAGGGTTACTGTGGAGAGTAAGGTGTTGAAGGAGGAGTCAGTGAAAGCAGATATGATTAAGAACGTAATGGCGTCGAAGTCGTTAGTGTTGAAGTTGGTCCAATAACAACATCATGTTTTACGTTTTAAGTTGACTAATGTATTCTTCTTATGTCATTCTAAGGATAATGTGACTCTTAAAATCACCATTAGACTTGTGATTGATCACTATAGATTTTTATGAAATGATAATTTTAGAAAGGCCGACCTTTAAAAAAAAAGAAGGTTAAATCTTGACTATATGTTAGTTTTGCAGGAGATGTGTGGTTTTTGCTACAACACAAGCCGGATTCTTTCTCTAATTGTTGTCTTCTAATTTGTTTTTGTCTATTGAAGAGAGGGTGTGAAACGAAGGTGTACAGAGCAAACAAGTCCAAATAGGAAGGCATGATATAACTTACAAGGAGAAGAGTCATTGGCAATAGGTAAATGAAGGTTGTGGCCAGGCCATTATGGTTATCAATTACCAATGGCCCTTCATGCCCAACTATTGAAGGGTTGTTGGGCCTGGCTATCACAAGACCACTGAGAAGCATGGGCTCCAAAGGCCACTTAGGCTCGCTTGATCATGTGAGGCCGATGAGAGGCCCATGATTGAAAGCTCAACGTGAGTCATGCCTTAACAAAAGTGTACTCATGGAATGCTATAACGGTATAACCTATAGTTAGGACAGCTAACCAGATTAACTGCTAATCGCTTTTTATGGCAGTTAAGAAAAATTGCTAACCGCCTATATCATATATATTATATTTTTGTATATAAACCAAAATATAATACATTATATATATAAATACATGAAACATCGTTTTTGTGTTTAAATATATATAAAAATCTACAAATCGATGTCATATGTAGTACGATATTATCATATTACCATAGAAATGACGTCTTTTTGGTTTTTTTTTTTTAATTTATTATTTATTCTATTTTTTCTTTTAAAAAGCAGTTAGCAATTATTAGGGTTATTAACTGCTAACCGCCAGTTAACCGCCTAAGCGGTTAGTGAATTTTACTAACCGCCCTTCACCCCTAGGTGTAGTGCACCAAATCACCTTGATATTCTTGGGAACAATCTCTGATCGTGGCCACCAAAAAGTGGGCAGGAGCCATAATCTACAACCAAAAATAGGCGGTTAAAGGAAGCCTGTAAATGGAGAGACAACTTTCTCAGGTATGCTTATTCTTCCCTTTAACCAACACTTTGCTCATTAATCGTTACCAGCCTCCATTCTTGTCTTTGTCCATCTATAGATCTCTAAAAGAATACAAGGATCTTGCTCTACCCCCAACCACCAAATTAACAAGACCGATAATGCGAACACATAAAATAATCAAGCATAGCGGAAATCTCAGACACTTTGCTCATTTGATAGCTCTAACAACTTCCCTCTTGGTGTTTTAGGAATAAGAGCTAATGTTGAAGAAGTCTCAGTGCTCTCTTGTTGTAGTGACCCAAATTATTAAGTAGGCATAAGTAGCTTAGTTGGAGGGGATTAATTTTGGGCTTTGGGTCACTAAGGACGCCAGAAGGGTAATTTGGACTTTTGGGTGGACGTACACTAGGTCTGGCGGATGTACGATGTTGTCTGTAGTACGGACATACGTGGTGGGACCACCGGATGTACGCTCTGCAAACCGTATAAGCGGATGCACGTGGGACTACTGGACGTACGCTACTTTTGGAATACCCTCTGGTTAATGCCTAGACGTACGAGGCAGCCATGGAACCACTGGGCAAGAACCACCGGACGTACACCCCTTGGACAGACGTCCACTGCTTTTCTGAGCCTATAAATAGCACCCTACCCCTTTCGTATTTTTCATAACTTCATAATGCCCCCATGCTGCCAGAGTGTTCCCAGAGTGTTTCCAAGTATTTGTGAGTGTTTGATGAGCGTGTGTGTGAGGCATTTGCGAGTTTCGGAACATTCATGAGGTGGAACTCTTGCAGTTTTGTTTCAAGGAGGTAACGTTTGATCTTTAGCTTTTAATTACGTCGTTATGCTGCTCGTTTTATGTTTAGTTGTAGTTATTAGCTTAGTTGTGCTTTAAGACCCGTTTGGATTAGCGTATTTGTTAGCCTAGCGTTGTTACGTTACATGGAGGTTATTAACTAGACTAGAAGGCTTTAGGTTGTTCCTAGTAGCCCTAGGAGTCGGAGAATAGGCGGACAGTGGAAGAGAAAATGAGGTTCTCCCCGAGAACCCATACAGCGGACGTACGGCATGGCGACCAGACGTATGACTTGTCGTTACACGGCGGACATACCCTCCCGAGCCCGAATGTACGGTCACTGTGTGACAGGAAAACCCTATTTTCACCAACCGTTCCGTAGCTCCTGTTTTCCTTACTTTAGAGTTGTTTTAGTGGGATTAGGACTAATAGAAGGTTTTCCATAGATTTGGAGAACCCGGATCTTTTGGAGTTTTTAGAGACACGTATCGATCCAGGTGAGTTTTAACTCACATAATGCGCATTGTTATTTTCCATGCACTGCACGTCTATTTTGTGTACTGAGCAAACATGCATATTTTACAACTCTCACGTTTTGTACGAATTGTACATGAACTGTCTTTTGGGAAAAACATTGTGCTGAACATGTTAACCAAGTGGGACTTGTAAAATGACATGCATATAAAATACAAACAAGATAATTGCATCGTATGACATGGTACACCGGTACGTGCGGTAGTAATGGCCATGGGCTTACTATACATGTTAGCTTTATGGTCAAATGTGTGCATTATGTGAGGGCTGTGGATCCATTGGTTTCGTGACCTTGACGCAACCATTCCTAATGGTTTGGTCACTACAGGACGGACGTCATTAGTTGGTGTAGGCCACTCGGGGTCGGACCCAATCGTGCCATTAATGTTACGTACGGTATGTTGTACAATGGCTAGGGCACTGGAATTGTATTATAGGTCCCTCGGGACAGCATCAACCCTGCTGAGAAGGGGTAATATCTCGGGTAGACCATACTGTTAAACTATGACCATTGTTTACATCATATGCATATATCATTACTATATATATATCATGCATAATTAAACTGTCATGATAGAACTGCCTTTGCTTATTAAACACTTGAATTCATTACTAAAACTGGCATGGGCATTATCTGCGTTAAAGGTCACTAAGTCTTAGACTTACCCCCTTTATTTTGTGTCTTTCCCCATCATTACGAATAATTGCGCGGTTCAGCTGCTTTAGACGAGGATGCCGTCGGAGCCTACTTGGGTGATTGCTTAGGACCTGATACGGGTGATCTTTGAGGATATGGATCCTGTTTGGCTTAGGACGATGTGAGAGGATGGAGGATCTGCCAGTACAGATATGATAGAGATTTTGATCTCATTGGCTTCGCTGAAGCTTAAGTCTAGGCTTTGATCTGTTGATCTTTTGTGAACAATGTTGTACTATCTTATTTTGGGAATGTATCTATTTGACGGTCTGATGACCGATACATTTGGTGACTCTTTATAATATTATGGATGTAGTACTTTATCTCTGGTATCGTTATGTGATGTTTCATTTACTATCTTTTGATACCATAGTCTTGGTAAAGTCTTCTGCAGTAGTTTTCTCGTTAGGACGAGGAAGTTGATTTTCCGGAGGTCTTGTCTCGGAGGGACATGGCTAGGATGGCGTGCCATGGGGTCAATTACTAGTTAATTGATATTCCCATTGGGCGGGGCGTCACACTTGTTTTTCCTTATGTGGCTCCTGTGGAACTTCGGTTTGCCTCTCCTTCCTCTCATCCACTTGATTTTCAACCACTTCTTCACTCCTCAATGTGACAGCTTGCTCATGATAGTAAGTGCACTCATCATCCATGTAGTAGTTATTAAGATTGGCCACCAACTGACCTTGACACTCTTCTTCTTTGAGGATATCTGATATTTGCTTAAAGGGAGCATCCATCTTTTTAGTTGATTGCATGAGAGAGTTCTTTATCCCTTCAAATGACCGCTTATCTCCCTTTGCTTGGCTCAGATAAGTTGACATCGTTCTGTCTAAGCTAGCACTCGCCTCTTCTAAGGCAGCACTTGCCTCTTCTAAGGTAGAACTCTTTGGAGGAGGTGGTTCTTCTTGGTAGTGTTGATGTGGATAGGAATATGAATGATCCTAAAATTATGGAGCAGGATTTCCATGAAATTGAGCTTTCCATGAGGGATTTGACTATTGGCTCCATGTTGGGTTATAGGAACCAGAATAGCTTTCATCCCCTGGTCTAGAGAATGATGTGTTCATATGCCCAAAAACATCGTTAGAAATTTGTCTTATTGGAGGACATTTTCTAACATGGTGATAAGGGTCATGGAAAAATGAACATGGTCCATGGGGTGTCGGAATGCCTCCCTACATGTGAACAAAAACAAAAAGAAACTAGAATAACAAGAGAAATTAAAAACAAAAATAAAAAGAAAAACTCACAAACTGCCTGAAGAGTTGGAATGCAGCTGCTGTCTGTTAAAGCGCTCGATCGCACAGGTTGGTGCGCTCGATCGCACTTGAGGCAGAACTGCAAAGTAGAAAAGAAAACATAGTGTCTTTGGCGCGGCTGTCTGACTTTGCGCTTGATCGCACCGTTGCAGAACATAATTAAAATTCCAGAAAATAGTAATAGGAAAATTTAAATAAAATAAAATTAACTAATGAAAAAAAAAATTCTAAACAAAATTAAACAATCCCCGGCAACGGTGCCAAACATTTGTTATGTCAAATACTATCTAAATTAGTAGATAATATTTAGTACGTTTTAACTCGCAAGTGCACAATATCAAAACAATAATATAGTGCAGCAAGTACGAGATTGATCTCATGGAGATTGTTGATTTTATTTAGAATGAATTAAAATACCAAAATTGTCACGAAATTGATACTATGAAAATAAATAAAGATAAATAAAAGTGTAGGGCTTTGATATCCACCACTAATCATGCGCAATTAATATAACAATATTCAATTGCTCCAATCATATTATGAATACCTAATGTTTGCCAACCTAAGGGTATGGGTGTATACTCCTTAAGCTATTGATTTTCCTAAGCAATGAATTAGGTATGGGTGTATACTGTAACTCTTTTCTTTTTTAAAGGATTTAGCATGGGTGTATACTAAGTTGTTCTTTAAGAAAGCATAAATCTATGAAAATCGACAAACACACAAAGCCTAGGGCATGGGTGTATACTCCTTGTTCCCCATGTTGATTAACTCAAGAACCCGGTTTGGATTTCTTTTGTTACTTTTATTAAACCCAGGACTCGATCATCCAAATTGATTTAATTAACTAATCCATACCACATGTATATAATGGCCAATCACATACATATGAGAAATTCAATAAAATAGGAATTAATCACGTTAAGCAACACAATATGATTATCACAAAGGCGCCAATATTGAAATATGAAATAAACATAATTAGGGTTTCAATCTAGCCCCACAAAAGTATTTTGTCACACATAATCAAAATAAAACAAAAAAAAATAGGGAAAAGAAAGAACCAAAAATCGCTCCTAGAAGTAGCCTCCAATTCCTCTCCCCAAAGATTGTGTAATGAAGGATCCATTTCTAGGAGACTTAGAGGTCTATTTATAGGCTTAGGAATACTCTAGAACACCTTGAAACCCTAATAAACTCGTAGGGTTTAGTCTTAGTGCAACTAGGATTAGAAAAACCCTAATATGGAAAGCAAAAGAAGTCTAGCCGCAACTTCTTGAATTCTACAACGCACGAGTGCGCTTGATCTCAGCCAGTATGCGCTTGATCTCACATCTATGACCGATCATGGGTATTCTGCACTCAATTTCATGTGCGATCGATGCTTCTTCTTATGCGTGCGGTCGCAACTGTGCTCGCTCCTTGGCTAGGGTGCTCGAGCGCTGGTGAGCTCGAGCCTAGGTTTCCTCACCAGCGCTCGATCGCAATGACAGAATGTGAAATTTGACCTTCAAGCTATAGTTTCTAGAATTAATTCCTTTTCTCCAAAAACCTATAAGAACATAGAAAACACAAAAAGGAAATAAAATAGAACAAAATAACACAAACTAAGAAATTAACAAATGTAAATTAAGGGCTAAAATATGAATATTTTGGCACTTATCACCACCTAAGACAGCCAAATCGGGGAAATTACTATACGAAGAGTTTGATTACAAACAGTAGAAGATACTCACAACCCTTGAGAATCTGTAGAGTCTATAAGAACAACAAGCTCACTTGCTTGTTTCTTAGCCGACCATCTTCATGGAGTGCATTTTCTCACCGACCCTTTGGTAGACTCTTTCACTATGTATAATAAGAACAATAGTGTATCATGGAACTAAGATCAACCCAACAAGAGAAAGGACAGCCCAAAGCTTTCACAACGTCCTCCCTTGAAAACCAACTCACTAGACCACATAGCTCGAAGGAAAACCTTTGAGACTAATGAGAGAAAATTTCTCAAAAAGTATGTCTTGGAACAGTAACAGGAAAAAGCCTTTATTGGGGAGACATTTACTCATCACGTCTTAACGGGACTCATTTCGCTTTAAGACATGATGAACAAAATACACAGATCCAAGGGCTAGAAATGTCCAAGTCTAACGAGAAAGGAGTCTCGTCACAACGTGAAGAACAAAAATAACTCAGCCTTATTACGAGTTCGTCTTGACAAGGCATGTGACAAGAGACCAAGGAGCTTATTCTTCAGTTGCTTCATGTGTCCTGTCCTAACGATCCATCTGACGAGGAACCATGGAGTTACTTCTTCAGTCCAGTCACATCCTCGTCCTAACGAGACATCTAACAAGAAAATAGTAAGTTCATTATTCAATCCAACCAGGCATAAGTGGCTTAGTTAGAGGGTTAATTTGGACCTTGGGTCACTAGGATCTACCAGAAGGGCATTTTGGAGAATTGGACTTTTGGACCAGACATACGCTAGGGTTGACGGATGTACGCTCTTGTGTTTTAGTGCGGGCATACGTTGAAACACCAGATGTACGCTGTTTTCTGTAGTGCGGACGTACGGTGGTCCCCCACTGGACGTCCACCAACAGAAAGTACGATCATACTCTGTGAATAATACAGCGGATGTACACTCAAAAGTACCGAACGTCTGCTACTTTTTGGAATACCCTTCGGGTAATACCTAGACGTACGAAACAACCTTTGGACCGCTGTGTAATAGTACTGGATGTACGCCCCTTAGGACCGGAAGTTCACTGCTTTCTGGCCCTATAACTACCCCTTTACCCCGTCGCCCATTTCATACCAAATATGCCCCTCACACTCTTCACCCCTAGGCTACTTGTTGGTCGTTTGTGAGGTTTTGTGAATTCGTAGCTAGTGGAGTGGAGGTTCTTGCAGTTTCGGATTAAGGAGGTAATGCTCGGTTGCCTATCTCTTTAGTTACGTCATTATATTGCTCGATTATAGTTCTATGTTGCTAGTTGTAGTTGCTAGCTTAGTTATACTTTAATCTTGCTTAGGCTAGCATTTTGATAGCTTAGCGTTGTTACTTTGCATGGAGGTTTTGATCTATTTTAAGGGGTCCTAGGAAGCCTTTGTTAGCCTTATGAGTCGGAGAATAGGTGGACAAAGGAGTGAAAATAAGGTTCTCCCTGAAGGACGTTGGAGCAGACGTACAGTCTCGTGATCGGATTTACGGCCCATCGTGATGCGGTAGACGTATGACCTTGAGCTCGGACGTATGGCCAAAGTGTGACAGGGAAACCCTATTTTCAATAGCCGTCCCATAGCTCATGTTTCCTTCTTATAGAGTTGTGATTTAGTAGAAATAGAACTGACGATAGCTCTTTTCTGAGTATTCGAGGTTATGGAGCCTCAAGGGAATTACATGGAGGAGCTTTACGGCTAGGGTGAGTACAAACTCACATGGATGCTTTATTATTACTTTCTTGCATTGCATATCTATTTTATATATATATCAAACATGCATATTTTGCAACTCTCATGAAATATATTTTGGAACTACTAGGAACTCTCTTTTGTGAAAACGTGTGTCGATTAATAAAATAATAATGAGACTTGTAAAATTGTGCATGTAAAAGACTGATAAGACTAATTGCATCGTATGACAATTGATATGTGCTGTATAATGGCCATGGGCTTATTATACAGTTTAGCTTTATGGTTAGTGTGTGTGTGTGAGGGCTCTAGATCCAATGGTTTCGTGACCAATGATGCAGCCATTCCCAATGGATGGTCACTATAGGACGGACATCATTAGGGGTGTGGGCCACCCGAGGTTATACTTGGTTGTGCCGCTAGTGTTACGTACGGTACGATGTGCAATGGCTGGGGTACCGGCATTGTACTACAGGTCCCTCAGGACAAAGTCAACCTTGTTGAGAAGGGGTAATATCTCAGGTAGACCATATTGTTGAACTATTACTATTACTCATGATTATAAGCATATATTATATTATATATATATAACCTGCATGATAACTGCCATCTCATAATGTTGCATGTGTTTCATAATTAAAAGAATCCACAAACTAGTGACAGGTACGTCATGTTGATTTCTACTCGCTAAGTCGTCGAACTTATCATTGTATTATTTTCATTTTTTCTCCATATGTTCGATTATACTGTTATAGATAGTGGATACAGTGAAGCATCCGATCTTGTGGAGGATTCGATTCAGGAGATGCTTGAGGACTTATTGCAAGCTTAAGCGGGTACTCATGGTAACTAATACTTTTGAGTTATGTTGTAGACTTAGGGTTTGATACATGGTTGCGTATTGGTTTAGCATAGATCCCTTGTATTGATGTTATAGTATGATTTCCGCTGCTTTGATGATCTTTGGTTAGATGCTCTGGTTGTATGATTCAATGATTATAGAACTTTATTACTTCCGCTGCTTAGTATCTTCTATTTTTTAGGAGTAGAGATTCCGAAGGTCTTGTTCAG
The DNA here is from genome assembly GCA_006937295.1 of Carpinus fangiana. Taxonomy (NCBI): domain Eukaryota; kingdom Viridiplantae; phylum Streptophyta; class Magnoliopsida; order Fagales; family Betulaceae; genus Carpinus; species Carpinus fangiana. The sequence continues at coordinate 3,380 of VIBQ01000268.1, read as the reverse complement.
AGTGGAATAAGGCTGGGAGACGAACCGTGGAATTAATTACCAGTTAATTAATTCTCGGGGCGTTACATTACTATCACTGATTCCCATAATTACAACATATATTATATCTATATTGCATCTATGAATAACTGTCATGTCACATTGCTGCATAAATATATCAACAACTAAGTTCATCATTCAAATGGCATAAGCATCGTTTGCATTTTTACTCACTAAGTCATTAGACCCTTGTATTTTTTCACCTCCATTATGTATAATTGTGCGGTTTAGCAAGCCTAGTTGAGGATGAATCAGTGAAGCACTTAGCGGTTATAAAGGACTTGCTCCAGATAAGTTTTGAGGACTTGGACCCTGTATGGCTCAAGTCTATGTGGGATGCGGATGGCTCCTTTCGTGGGGAGTTGATGAAAATTGTTTTCATGCTTTATTTAGTTAAATGTAGGGATTCGTATTCATAACAATTATCTTGGATTGTATTATTATTTTGATGACTGGTCTTTGACCAATTCATTTGGAGATCCAGTTATGTTATGATGCCTTATGTTTACTCTGGTTATTATGGTTATGATTTTTATTCATTGCTATTCCCATCCTGTAGTGAAATGTCTTTTCCTGTAACCTCTTTTTGAAGAGATTATGATCTCTGAATTTTCATTTGTGAAGAATAATGCTGGAAGGTGAACCATGAAATCAATTATCAATTAATTGATTTACATGGGGCGTTACACATTTTGTGATCTAATGGAATCTATGGTGCAATGATAAATTCTAATAGAAGTTTTGATTTTAAAACATACGCATCATTGACCTTTAACATAATGACATTACTGGTGATTTGCCCTCTCAGTACTTCCAAAATTGGAAAGCCATGAGAAGGGTTGATGTAAATAGTTTAATGTACATGCAATCAAATTTGTATCAGACCTATGTCTATTCAATGACATTTATCAACAAAGGTGCGAAGATAACAATGTGAAAGAATCCTAGTTTTTTTTTTTATTTTTTTTTTATGGCTATTGATCTCACGAGCAACATATTCGAAGGATAAATATCATAAGTTGTGGGGCATCTAAAAGGACTTAAAGTGCAAAACCTTTATAACAACTTTCTTACTGGTCATATACCATTTTGCTTGGGGAAGTTAAGGGAGCTAGAATCATTGGACTTCTCTCAAAACAAGCTAGTTGGTGTGATTCATTTGCAACTCACGCAACTGACTTTCCTTGGATCCTTGAACATTTCCCATAATCAACTCATGGGACCTATACCACAAGGGAATCAATTTGGCACATTTCCGAACAGTTGTTCAGTAATAATCCTGAATTATGTGGAAGCCATTTGTCAAAGAAATGTGGAAATTCTAAGGAATCACCTTTTTCACCTTTAACCTTTGATTGGAATCAAAGTTTAGAGTTTCTATTTGAATTCATCTGGAAAGTAGTTGCGATGAGATATGGATGTGGATTCATGATTGGACTTGTTCTTTGGAAAATTATGATAAAAAGGAAGCATGATTGGTTTATGAAGACTTTTGCAATTAGGCAACCAACACCAAGGGGACATAGAAATTAAATTTAGTTAGGCAAGATATTTCTTACTAAATAAATAAATCTATGTATATGTTGTTAGTAGTATTGTGTCTCCTTTTCCTTTTCTTTTGAGAGTTTGGAGGGGCAATGTATTGTATAGTATGATTGTTCTGGAACCAATCAGTTGTCTCCATAAATATCAATGGAATAAGTTTATGTAATCCCTTTTCCCCCTTTTTGATGGCGACCTTACCTTTGGTTTGAGATGGTTTTTGACATCATTGAAAAACATCAAGGGATGAACCAAAAAGGAAAGAGTGAGGGCAATTTTTAGATGGAGGGGGCATGCGATTGTTTTCTTAATAAATCTCAAAACTCACTTAAAATAATATTAAGCTTCTTTTTTTATTATTTTTTTTTTTATTTTTATCAAGGGTTTAATATCTAAAAAATAAAGTCATATAATATTTCCAATCCCAAGTTAAGAAAATATGACCCAAAATAATTTAAACTATGACTAGGTTGTTGTATCAAGGGGGTGGCGTGCTAGTGATCAGTGTTAACGGTATGATTTCCACATCAGCAGCATCAACTAAAAATGGATGTCAAGTCAATTATGCAGCACATCATGCCGTTGATCATGAAGATCACATATTAGACCATAAAGTCTCGACAGATATGGCTAAGAAACTCTACCATGTTAGGAAAGCTATTTTTTTTGGCTAACCCACTCTTTGATCCAATTTCTCTCTTCTCTTTTCTCAATGGCTTCCGCAAGTTCTACTGCAGCAACATTTATTGTCCCCAATGTCACTTCTCTGGTGACTGTCAATCTTGAGGGTCCTAATTACATGAGTTGGGCACTCAATTTACTCCTGCTTTATGCACATATGATCTACTAGGCACCGTTGATGGCTCAGAAGTTTGTCCTTAGAAATTTGCTGTTGAAGCAGAGGGCAAACTCACCCCTACTATTAATCCAGATTTTTTGGTATGGCAGAAGAAGGACCAGTTCATGCTAGCTTGGCTTAATGCCACCCTCACTGAGAAAGTTTTGTCCACAATATATGGGCTTACTACTGCAAGACAGGTTTGGGCTCACCTAGCCAACCGGTTTACACCCAATTCTCGTTCCACAATTTCCCATCTCAAACGCCAACACCAGACACTTTGTGAAGGCTCTAAAAAGTGCTATGATTATCTTCTCACCACCAAAGGCTATGCTGACCAGCTTGCTGTTGTTGGCAAGGGAGTGGATGATGAAGATTTGATCTCCTTTGTGGTTAGAGGTCTTAATCCATCTTACCATCCATTTATCATGACACTCAGCTTTGCAAACAAGGATTCATCCATCTTGTTTGATGATTTACAAAAAGAGTTGTTGAATTATGAACAACTTTTGGATGCCTAATAGAAGTCTATCCAGCCCGATGGAGGCCAATTTGTTTTCTTTGCACAAAAGCCAAAATTTCAGCAATTCCCAAAGAAACAAAGGCCTCAATAGTATGGAAGGCAGCCTTCTCGACAATCTCAGCACCAATATCTGTTACATCCAGCCATGATCCAACAACATACTTCATCTCAAGGGTCCAAGTTTCTTGCAGCTCCACAATCTGGTAAAACTCCACATACCACCACTCCATCTGTTCCTAACAATTTGATCCCTTGTTAGATTAGTGGAAAGATTAGCCACCAAGCCCTTGATTGCTATTGTTGTTCAAATTTATTTAACTCGCAAGTACACGAATCGTTTATAATTTAATGGATTGCAAGTGCGAGGTTGAACCCACAGAGAATTGTATTTTTTAAGAACAGATTTATATCTAAACTAATTAAATCCTAATGATGTAC
>VIBQ01000267.1:0-16362 GCA_006937295.1 Carpinus fangiana | reverse complement strand
ATGCCTACAAAATGGTTGCCCCTTCCATATTGTGGAAAGTAACTTGGGCTTTGATACCAACTAATGTAAGGTGATGTCATGGCTCTCAAAGATAAACACCAAGAAAGAAATAACCCTTCATAAAGACCTTGACTCTCGCAAGGGTCTAAGGAATTCTTTTCAAAACACAAGAGTCTATTTAGGATTTGAGGACAACAGATAGAAGAAACTCAAACTTTGAGCTTTCTCATTGAAAATATGGTAAATGATAACAATGCTACGTTCTTGGGACAATAAAACATGTCTGTATAGCCCCGAAACTCCTAACCCTAATTATAAAAGGAAATAAGTCAGTTTACCAAATCTGCGCTGGCCGTTCGAGCAAAACATTTCCTTGTTCTAACGATGTTGAGATAAAACTAAAGAAAAACAAATATATATTCCTCATTTGCATGCCCATTCGTACAGGATAGTGAACAACCATCTCTCAAATGCTACATTTGCAACTTAGTTCAAATGGGATTGCAAATGGAGGCTTTTGTAACTCCTCTAAAATGCTTCATTTGCAACTCCGTTCAAATGGGCTAGGGAACAGAGGCTTCTGGGACTTATTTTAGATAGTTTGTTTGACCTAGTAAAAATTAGAATTATCAAACCCTCCGGAGAACATGACTTTGAAAACCGTTGAGTTAGCTTTCAAACGCCACCAGCTTTGCTCCAATCAGATGTCTAATTGTCTAGATATGGCATTCTTAGTAAAACTCGTCAAGTGTGATTTCCACCCTACATCAGTTTTCAAACCCAACTTCGAAACCATCTCCTTGGACACCACATTCTCCCCATTACCACCGGCAATAATCACATCACATACCCGTCGGTTGATCGTGCAGTGAGTACGAAAGATCTTGTGCCTCTGAGATTGATCATCTTGCCTAAGGGTCAAAAGTAAACAAAATTACTAACGATCGGGAAAGTGGAACTCCCTCATCGGCGTTAGCCAAATCTTCCTCCTCATAATCGGGTGTGTAATCCCTAGTTGTCCCAACCTCTCCATTCATGGCTCCTTCTTTTGGCTTAGTTTCAATCACATTCACCATTTGCCACCAAGGATAATGATTTAAGCTATGTCCCGATTCGTTGCATTTGAAATACTCATTTGGACCAAGTCATGCATACGGATTAGTGGAAGGAGGTATGATTAGTATTTGCTAGGGATATTTTAGTTGTTCTTGACTCCTTTTCTCATGGAAGTCACTGATGGACTTGGTGTGACTGTTGGGATTAGAGATTGTTTTCCCCGACCCTGTATAGGTCGTGTGGAATCACTCAGATTTTGCTCCTTGGTTGGTGCTCTAGGCCTCACCAGTTGCTTCTTTGTTTGAATTGCCAAGCTCGCTCCCTCTGTCATTGTAAAGACAAGATGCATAGAGACCATGTCTTGGATCACCACATACAATCCACCAATAAACCTTGCTAGTTGTTGAGCCTCTATCTTGATGAGATCATTTCAGACAAATAGGTGATAGAAATCATCAACATACACCTGGATAGTTTGAGCTCCTTGTCAACACACATAGTATTGTTGGAATAGCCGTTGCTCAAAGACTGGTGGCAAAAACCGTGCCTTGAGTTTCATCTTCAACCATGAAGTCACTGGTCCCTTCCCTTGTCAGGCTCAGGAAACCTGTTGTTGTTCCCACCATGCAAAAGCTCATCCTTCGAACTTGTATACCACCAACTTCACCTTGCAACCCTCAGGAATACTCATATAATCAAATAAATTCACTACTTCCATGGCCCAATCTAGGAAATATTTGATGTGAAGATGTCTATTGAATGATGGAAAATCAATCTTCATCCGGTATTCATGGGATTCACCCCAACCGTAATCCAGACATCTGGGTTGCTCACCATAAGCATCCCGGTAGCTAGCACCTTCATAAACATTCCCCATATGGCTAGTGCCACCGCGCTCGTAGCCTCTGAAGTCGACGCCTCCATGACCGGCGCCCCAATATTCTCCACCCCTTCGATTTAGTCCAATGTCATGTCCAAACACTCCTTCAGCGAAGTCTTCATCATCACTAAGATTCTCTTAGCTCGATGATCAGTTTATTGGTGCAAGTCAGTGGAGGCCTCATTCGGATCCCATTGTCATTATGGGTAAGATTGTCTCAGTGATTACGAATAGGATCCATGTGCATGTGTTCTACCATCTCCCGCAATGGGTGCATCTCCTATTGCACCTTCTACTAAAGCTCTTGGAATTTAGCTCTCTAAGGAGCCTCCCTGTCACAAGCGGCATTGTTAAGGAGATCGTCATCATTGTGTTGTGTAACGCCCTACCCTAAATGATAGGATATTATCCACTTTGAGCCAAGCCCGCACGGTTTTAGTATTGGGTTTACTCCAAAAGGCCTCATACCATTTAGAGTGAGCATTTACATCATTCATCTTTTCCACACTCAGGCAATGTGGGATGGTCACAAGCACTCCCTTTTAGGACCCAACATCCTCGTTGGCGACCTTTAAGGGCTTGTGCACATGCCTCTATATCAAGCTGGGCTATGGCTCTGATACCATATATATGTTACGACCCATCATAAATGATATGATATTGTCCGCTCTGGGCCAAGTCCGCACGGTTTTAGTATTGGGTTTACCCCTAAAAGGCCTCATACCATTTAGGGTGGGGCGTTGCATATGGTAGCAGAGCCATAGCCCAGCCTGAGATGGGGGAGCCTGCACAAGCCTTTAAAGGTCGTCAGCGATGATGCTGGGTCCTAAAAGGGGCGATTGTGACTGTCCCACATTGCTTGGGTGTGGAAAAGATGAATGATGTATATGCTCACTCAAAATAGTATGAGGCCTTTTGGGGTAAACCCAATACTAAAACAGTGCGGGCTTGGCCTAAAGTGGACAATATCATATCATTTAGGGTTAGGCGTTACACGTTGATTGGCCATGATCAGGATAAAGCCTACTCTAATACCAATTGACGTAGCGAAAGACTTAGTAAAACTGATTAGAAGCATTTTTGTCTTCTAACAAAAAGATAAAATAAGCCCACATGCTTAAAAAAATAAAACTCGGCAAAGTGTTTGAGAGAAATTCTCTGATTTGATAATAATTCAACTGGGTGAGTTTTATATTATAAGCTAGCCTATTTATTGAAGAGAAATACTTGCAATAAAGTAAACCTACTTCTACTAGTGAAAGTCAACATAATCTTAGTAAGGAAAGTAAACATAATCCTTGTAGGAAAAGGAGAATAAAGTCTAATAAATAAAATCTTTTTTTTAGTGGGCTTTAGGACTTTTTCGTCCTACACAATTCTCTATCTTATCTTGTGTCTTTTCTTGAACCTAGTAGTTAGGGGTGTCAACCCGGTCCGGTTTCCCGGTTTTTGGCCAAAATCGGGAACCGGAACCGGGGTACCCCGGTTCCTTGTTTTGGGAAACCGGAACCGGAACCGGGACCCCGGTAAAACCGGGGTCCCGGTTACCGGCCGGTTCCGGTTGTACCCGGTCCGATAACCGGTTTTTTTAAAAAAATTACTTTTTGGCTTATTTTAGGTTGGGCCTAAAATAAGCCCATTTTTTTTGTCATAAGTTGGTTATTTAAAAAATATATATATTAGTATTTTTGTCCAAATTAAATGGGCTTTGTTGTAATTGTTCCAAATAATTAAAAAATAAACCTAAAAAAGCCCAAAAATCTTAAAAAATCAATGTTTTTGCCTATATGGACCTTAGAAATAAAAATTCAATTTTTAAAAATACCCTAAAAATCATTTTAAATTAGGTACATAAAGAAAACTTTAAAACAATAAAAAGTAAAAACAAGTATGTAAACAAATCAAAAAACTAAAATGTAAAGCCCTAACTAAAATATATATATATTTAACCCGGTTCCCGGTAACCCGGTAAAAACCGGGTGCCAAAAACCGGGTACCGGAACCGGGGTACCCGGTTTTTGGTTTTTCCAAACCGGAACCGGAACCGGGACCCCGGTTTCCCGGTTCCCGGTTCTCCGGTTTCCCGGTTTTCCGGTTCCGGTTCCGGTTTCCCGGTTTTTTTTGACACCCCTACTAGTAGTACTTCTCACTTGGACTTGTCTCATTTTAAGTTGCCTTCTTCTTCTCCAAGTTCTAAACCATGACACCCACCAAGTTCTGTCATGTCATCTGATTACCAGCCCCTTGCATGCATTCCTTGTGCGATTGATCAAGTTCTCGTTGACACCTTTTAGGCTTCAGATGTTGTGTCCATTTCCTCTCCTACTGAACCATTATTACATGGCTCTCTTACTGAAGAAGTTTACATGGATCAACCTCCAGGCTACACTAGTCCTCACTTTCTAAACCATGTTTGTCAACTCCATAAGCTTAAGTAGGCCCTTTGTGCTTGGTTCCATCACTTCAATAGTTTTTTACTCCACTATGGCTTTACCTATAGCCAAGCAGACTGCTCACTTTTTGTCTTTCATCAACCCGATGGTATCACCTATTTGCTACTATACTATATGTCAATGACATTGTTCTTGTTGGCAATAACCCTTCTTTGCTTAAGAAATTTACTGCTCATCTTAGTCGTGAATTTACCATGAAGGACTTTGGGCCATTGAATTACTTCTTGGGTATTGAAGTTTCACAAACCAACACTATTTTATTCCTCAATCAAATAAAATATGCATTGGACTACCTTAAGCGTGCGAAGATGGCTAATTGCAAACCGATTGCTACCCCAATGGTGGTTGGTCAGCGCATGTCTGATGTTGTACTTCCTTTTCAAATCCCAAACACTATCGACCATCATTGGTGGTCTCCAATACTTGGTCATTGCTCGTGGCTCATGTAGTTAATATTGTTTGTCAATTCACGCACGTTGCCATTGAAGATAATTTTTGTACTAATAAACCAATTTTGCGGTACGTCAAAGGCACTCTCTCCCACAGTCTCAACCTCTTTTCTCACAGCTCCTCCAACATTTTGGCTTACTCGGATGCCGGTTGGGTTGGTTTCCCTTGCACAGGCACTCAGCACTCCACCTTCGGTTATGCAGTTTTTCTTGATAATAATCTTATATCATGGAGTGCCAAAAACCAATCCATCATTTCCCACTCTTGTGCGGAGTCTGAATATCGCTCTCTTGCTCTCATAGTTGCCAAGGTCACTTTGCTTACTCACCTACTCCGTGATCTTCACATTTCATCCTTTACTCCAGCTACTATTATTTGTGATAACCGCAGTGCTAACTTAGTGTCTCATGCACATTCCAAACACATTGCCCTCGATTACCAATTTGTTCGGAATAGGTTGCTGTGTGTGCTCTATGCATTCAGTTTGTTCCTTTCTGTTTGTTCCTTCACTATTACAGATTGCTGATCTCTTCACTAAGAGTTTACCTCGCTCTCAACTTTCCTTTTGTCGGTCCAAGCTCACCGTGTTGCCTCCACCCATGATAAGCTTTTGGAGGGATGTGAAGGGAGTATCTTCCAATTATGGTAATGATAGTGGACCACAATCAAGTTACTCGTATTGAAAACAAGATGCCAAGAATGTTAAGGAAATATCTTCCAATTATGGTAATTGACGTGAGCCATAATCAAGTCCCTCTATGAAAGGTAAGATGGCAAGAATCATGGAGAAAATATGCTCCCACTTACGAAAGCAACTCATAATAGCAATCTATATTATCCTTGGAATACTGTAATCTTGGTCTCTAATTATGGATTGATTATAGGATTAAATACTTAATACCCCCTTAGGATTTTGCTTATTTATTTTTTTCTCTCTAGGGTTTGATTTTTACCACAAGAGATCCTTGTGGTTTTGATACAGACCAAATACATGTCCTTTCGTCCATTGACTGTTAGTTGACTTAATGAAAATCCTCCATGTTACTGACACGTGGACTAATTAAAATTTGACATTTGGAATAAGTGACCACATCATCAGTGACGACATGGCTACCTAATTAAAATTTTATCTTTTTTAAAAAAATGAACAAGAAAAAAAGGAAAAATAAAAAAAAAATTGGCCAAGGGGTGCCCGAAACCACCCCCAAACCTTCTAATCTCATTTCACACCCACCGTCGCTGCACTAAGGCGTAAACCTCGAATTCCAATTCCCAAACTTTGACACTGAGTGACTCACAATTTCGCCATACAAATCCTGCATAAAGAAGTGATGGAGACAGAGAGATACAGAGATAGACAAGGAGTTGTTGAAGATTGTAAAAAACAATGGTTTTCTCGACAATAATATCATCCTCACCCCATCTCTACCTGCCAAGAAGAGTGCCCACAAACCTTAGACCACCACCAATTCGCTACTCTTCTTCTTCTTCAGTTTCAGCCACCCCTTGGGGCTAGATGGGGGTGGCCAAGCCACCCCAAGGTGCCAAGGGGGTGGCTCATTGGTGCCCAAGGGGGAGGCCGTAGCCACCCCAATTTTTTTTTTCCTATTTTTGGTTTTTTGAAAAAATAATTTTTTTAATTTTTCTTTTTAAAAAATAAAAAAATTTAATTAGGTGGCCATGTCATCACAGATGATGTGACCACTTATGCCAAGTGTCGAATTTTAATTAGTCCACATGTCAGTGACGTGGACTTCCGTTAAGTCAACTAACGGTTAATTGACAGAATGACCAATTTGGTCTTTATCAAAACCATATGGACCTCCTATGATAAAAATCAAACCCTAAGGAGAAAAAAAATAAAGAAATGAAACCCTAAGGGGGTATTAAGAGCCTGTTTGGGATTGTGTTTGCAAAGCCAAAAAGTACTTATGAGACCCCATAAGCCCGTTTAGAAAAAAAAAATTGTTTGGTAAAAAATTTTAAAAGCACTTTCAATAGTCGAAAAGCTCAAAACAACGGTTTGGTCGAAGCTGAAAAAGGAAGCTTTCCCTCAACCGCACTTTCAAATGAAAAGGCGCACCACAATTGAGGTTTATGAAAATCTTAAGTTGACAAAAATATTCATATAAATTTAACATAATTACAACAATACCAGTATATATACATCTTTCCCACGCCTGCTTTTCCCAAACCCTTTACATCTTCTGTAAATTTGAGAGCGGTGGATTTGGGAGTTGTGGAGAGTTCTTCATATCTACGAATTTGAGAACCGGAATGATAATCATTGTGGTAAGTCCAACTTCTCCTTTAACTTTCTTTTGGGATATTGTTCTTTCAATGGGTTATGAGATTCAAATAGAGAGAGAAATCAATCTGGAGAAGAGAACGAAGGGGAGAGAGAGAGAAAGAAAGAAAGAGAAAAGGATTTTGTGGAGAGGACAATAGAGGAGGAAAAAAAAATATGAGAGAAAGATATTGTAGGGAGGAGTAAAGCGGGGGAAGAAAAATCTCATATTCTGTACGGGAGTGAGATAGGAAAAACAAGAATACAAAAATAAGAAGTAAAGAGAAGAAAGAAAAAGAAATAAAAGGACAAGATTGCTTTAATTAAGGTCACGTGGTCATTTACAGAATATTTGTGAAGACCAATAAAGAAGAGTGGAAAGAATTGATAAAAAAAATAAAAAGTGAGATTTTTATGAAAAGCTTCATATTTTTGTTCACATTGAGAATAAAATTTTATCAGCTTATTTATTGTGTGATAAAAATGAGTATAAAAGGTCAAAGTAATGTTGTTGTTGCTACTACAAAAACTCAAGATACTCAGACAAAGAAAGTAGTTTAGACTGAAAAAATGATAGAAGATTATATTGACATATGTATTACTAAGATTTATGCTGGTAACCGCCCAGGAACACATTACTAAGATGTTGACTCCTTCTTATCTATATTTTTTTACTTGAGTTCTCCAAAAAGTAATATTAGTCAATAATACTAGTTGCTTATTTTGAGATAATATTGCTTGTTGTTGCCCTGTTGTTTGTGAACATGCGTGCTTTTCATGTTTATATATATATATATATTTCATTTTATCAAAGCCAGCACTTTAAAAAAATTATTAATTTTTAATAGTGTTTAACATATTTTTTCATTTATAATTTTATCAGCTTATTTATTGTTTGACAAACAGGAGTAAAAAAAGGTCAAAGCAATGTTGCCGCTGCTACCATAGATACTCAGATAAAAAAAGTAGTTTGGACTGAAAAAATGTTAGAAGATTATCTTGACATATGTATTACTGAGATTTATGCTGGTAACTGCCCAGGAACACATTTCAATAAGACTGGATGGAAAAATGTAATAGATAAATTTAATAAAAAAACTGGAAAACAATATTGTTATAAACAACTAAAGAACAAGTGGGATAGCTTGCAAAAAGATTAGAACATTTGGAAGAGATTGATAGGTAAGGAAACTGGCCATGGATGGGATCTGGTGAAAAAGACAATTGATGCGCCCGATGATTTGTGGAAAAAAAAATTGCAGGTATTATATTTGTATTTATTTGTTTTTGTTTAAGTGGTTTATGAAATGTATATTATTGATTTTTATATATAATTAATTACAGGAAGTTCTAGAAGCAACCAAGTTTCGCACAGCTGGTTTGGCTTATGCTATAAAGGTGGAAATATTGTTTAGAGATATAAGTGCCACCGGGGAAGGATCTTGAGCACCATCCATAGGGTTGGTTCCTAATGATATTGGTGCCACAAATGGTGTAGATGTCAACTTTGATGAAGATGGCAATGTTCTAGAAGGTGAAGATGTTTTGGATGATAAACCAAATCTCAATACACATGGCATTGATGATATTCCTGCTGATTTAAATACGCGGGATAAAGGAAATAAGAAGTTTGGTCTTGTGGTTCAATGCAAGAAAAAAAAGAAAGGAGTTCAAATCGTTAGTCGACATTTGATTCGTATTTATGATGTAATTGAAAGTAGGAATACAGTGACATCTAAGAGATACGATAAACCTGGATGTAATATTGAAGATGTTATGGATGTTGTTCGGGGGATTGCTGAAAGAGAAAATGACATTGACATCCTTAAGTTTGCAACGGAGGTATTTCTTAAGAGATCACATAGAGAGATATTTGTGACTATTAAAGAGCCATGGTTACAGATTGACTTTATCAAGTGAATAGGAAATAGATAAATTAACCATCGTACCATGGAATAATGTTGTTATTCTTTGATGTTGTATTTTGTTATGAACTATTTAAAAAGTTTTAAGGATCTATTTGATTTTTTTTTTTTTTATGTGTTGATTTGTGTACTAAGGTGAGTATATTAGAATATTTCATAACTACGTAGATATCTCTTTTTCTTATTTTTATGGGTGCTTATAAATTTATTTTGTATTTATTTCTTTATTTGTTTTCCTTACAGACATAGATAATAGTGATTATAGCAGTACTCAAGATGATACAAGTCGTAGTGATTATGGTGAAGAGGAAAATGAAAATGATGTTTTCATTCTAGCAGCTGCAGTAGTAGAATTTGTTGAGAACTATTATATGCCATATATTGCAAAGGAACCTTGTAGGACATTTTCTCAAACAAGTTATAAATGGGTTATGAAGATTTTACAAGGTAATCCTGATAGGTGCAAACAAAATTTCAGAATGGAAATACATATATTCCTTTACTTGTGTAAAGAGTTGAAGGAAATATATCATTTAAGAGGTACAAGGAAATTAACTGTTGAAGAGTTGGTGACTATGTTTTTGAATACTTTAGGCCATGGGTTTGGGAATAGAATAGTGGAAGAAAGGTTTCAACATTCAAGAGAAACAATTAGTAGACATTTTATTGGTGTTGTAATGGCCGTTTCAAGAATGGTGATTGATATTATTAATCCTATTGATAGGGGGTTTAGGGATGTTCCAAGCAAAATTCGTGATGATGAGCGGTATTAGCCATACTTCAAAAATTGTATTGGAGCCATTGATGGAACCCATGTACTAGTTAAAATTTCTCCATCAAAACAAATACCATATATTGGTCGAAAAGGAATTCCTACTCAGAATGTTATGGCTGTTTGTGATTTTCGGATGTGTTTCACCTTTGTTTGAGCTGGATGGGAAGGTACTGCATATGATACACGTATTTTTTTGAAAGCTATTCGAAAGGAAGAATTGCAATTTTCACACCCTCCTAGAGGTTTGTATTTAATAAAAATAACAATTATGAATTATATATTAAAAAATATATATTTCAATATTTTTTATGAGTGTTATTCGCATATTTATTACAGGAAAGTATTACTTGGTAGATACGGGATATCCTCACATGAAGGGATATATAGGGCCATACAAAGGGGAACAATATCATCTACTAAACTTTCGTCGTGGAAGCCAGCCGAGGGGTATGCATGAAGTTTTTAATCATACGCATTCATCACTTAGATGCACTATTGAAAGAACATTTGGAGTTTGGAAAAATAAGTGGAAGTTATTGCATTGCATGTCGAATTTTCCTTATGATAAACAAGTGAAAATCGTGGTGGCATCTATGGCTCTTCATGACTTCATTAGGAAGCATGCAATAAAGGATGCTGAGTTCCAACAATACGACGATGATGAGGATTTACTACCTACTGATAGTATAAGCGATAACAAAGTACAAGATGAGTCAAGCATACAACAATTAGATACATCAAATGAAAATTCTATGAACATTGAGCGTAATCATATTGCTAATCTACTTATAACCCGTTAATGTTCTCTTTTTTATGTTTTTTTTTTTTGTTATAAACAATTTAAAATGTTATAAGGATTTCCTTGAATGTTATTCTATTTACTATGAAGTGTTATGGTGTTAAAAAGTATGTTAAATGCTTTAAAAAAGGACAAAGAAAATGATTAACATCACTTTTTATTACATATAAGTAAAAAAAAAATGTTGACGTTTTGTTACATAAAACATTACAAAATAATTTGTACTTATGAAAGCTAACATTAACAATTTTTATATAAAAAGGTTGGTATAAAATGGAAAAAAAAAAAAAAAAAAAAAAAAAAATTCATTACCAACCTTATGCCTTTATTGTCATTACCAACATGTAATGATTTCAAGTAAAATGACATATATTTTGTGTCGCGTAATGATTTTTTTTTTTTTCAGCTATACTAAAAAAAATTAATTACATGTCCTTATATGTCATTTTTGCAACTATAAGCACTTTTTTAGTTTTGTTACCAAATATCAGTAACATTAAAAAAACACTTTAAGACATGCAGTTACCAAACATGTAATGGCTTTTCAGTAATATCACTTTTGACAAAAGCTCATAGGCAAAAGCTCTATTTTTTACCGCAATCCCAAACAAGCTCTAAGTATTTAACCCTTTATTATAATCTATACCCAGATTCTATATATACAAAGCAATACCTCAGTCTACAATTTAGACGAGGAAAGCAATTTCTACCTCTCGAAGGTTTCTCAAACATTCTTACGTACAAGAAAAATCAAAATATTAATCTTAAGATTTGGTCATGACCTCAAAACACAAATTTGGATGTGAAAGGAAGGTTAACATTTACGCCTTTTTTCTTTTATTGATTTTGTTTAGGGGATCCTCTTCTATAATAACTTCTTCCCTTTTTCACCTCCATTTTTTTTTTTTTTTTAAATATCACTTTACTTTCTGAAGTTTGAAAAAAAAAAAAAAAAAAAAATCCTCTTACTCTCTTAAAACATGTAAAATGTCTTTTATAAAAATCACAGCCTCTCCATCACTAGGTCAAAATGTCGCTGTCCTCCCCCTCCCTCATTTAAAATTCTATATTTCATGCACTTTTAACAAAAGCTTAAAAATTTGTCAAAAAATGTTTTTTTACTTAAAAACTCTATTTTTCAAATATAATACCAAACTGACATGCTCATAATGAAAACAAAACAATAGACGGACCAATAGAAAGCGATGGGTAGGTAGAAAACCATAAAATTTGGTAATTATAGAGTGCTATGTGTCACAATCAACTACTTACAAACAGAGATACTAAACATACCTTCCAAGCTATTGTTGCCAAGGTATAATTCTTTGAGCATTGTTAAGTTTCCAATTTGCAAAGGTACACTTCCACTGAAATCGTTATTAGCTAGTGATAAATATTGAAGTTGTTTGCACTTGAACAAAGTGGATGGAATAGTCCCTGTAAAACAATTACCATTTTAGAAATAAATATTACAATTTGCTAAGTGCTTAAATAATAAAAGAATGTTGAGCATACCTCCAAATTTGTTGTGGTTAAACTACAATTTTGGGAGCATGTTATTCAAGTGAATCTATTAGCCAACAAAATTTTTAGTATTGTTGTCGTGTGTCTTACAAACATTGTTTTCTTTGGCCAATTCGGTCATTAACTATTAAGAAAAAAGTAATCGTTTGGTCACTAGCTAAGAGTTTTCATAACCATTGAATTTTAATCTATTAATGTTTTTAAAAGTCGAGTCACATTGGGGAGGACTATAGCCCTCCTTCTAATATTACTAATTGCTAATGGTTATGAATCCTGTAACTGAATCTTGGCTTATGACCATTTGATCCTTAAGAGTTTTCATTGCCATTGATGATAGGTATCCAAGGTTGGGTAGTGACGTAAGATCGGATTTGAGAGCTTCTTTTAGGTAGGAGAGACCATAACTCTTCACTTAGGGTAGAAGAACACCACAATACTCCACTCAGGATACGATAAAACCATAATCTAACATACGTCTAAGTCATTCTCTGATTCTCATTAATAATGAAATGGTCTTTAAATAGAAATACAAGTAGATAAAGTTTGAAATGATAATACCTAAAGTTCAAATATTCAAATTCAAATAAACTCCAACACTAATAACCTAATCTTTGTATTCAATAAACTAATACTAATTAAATAATCTAATCCTAATGAATTGAAATAGTATTCAAATTCAACTATTATCCTATCTAATCATAACCTTATCCCTATCAATTGATTTCTAATTGTCATGACCGTTGGTCATCAACCAATATCAACATTTTGGCTTCTAGCGTTAATCCTTAATTGGGAACATAGCATTAACGGATATAAATTAAAAAGGTTCAATATAGAGCATTTCACCTATATATATTTTGTCATTCTAGTTAAAAAAAAAAGAGGTTTGCTAGGGGTTCTCCCTATAGTGTTCTCCTGGCGTTCTCCCAGTCTTACGTAGAACATGATTTAAGAAAAAATAAAATTGTAATACCGTTTTTTTGCTAATAGATTAATTTTTATTAGTTAATATTTAACTTCTAATGCTTTAAAACTTGTTTTTGGATTCAAAACTAAAACCTAAAGGTGAAAGGTTAACCCTTTAGGGATGGTATCACCCAAAATAAATTTGATCATCCTAAATTTGATGCTAATGCCTCAATTTTGGTGCTAATGCCTCACAAATTTGGTGCTAATGTCTCAAATTTGATGCTAATGCCTAAAAAAACGGTGGTAGAGGCCATTACAATTTTATTTTTTCTTAAATCATGTTTTACGTGTGGCTGGGAGAACACCAGGAGAACCTACGGGGAGAACCCCTAGCATTTTCCAAAAAAAAAAGAAAAAAAAGAAAAGAGAGAGAGAGAGAGAAAGATTATTATTCACTAGAAAAGATTGAAGGGCTGCTCATTTGGGCTTTATATTTGGAAGTGTGTCCATATCAAAGGTAAATACTATAATATAATCCTGAAAGGTTGCATGTCAAGGGATTCGATCAAACCGAATAAAATATTTAGAGAGGAAGGAATCAACCTTTAAGGATAATTCTGGTGCATGATTTTATAGCGTTAATAAATATTTCGATACTCCCTTTTTCATCTCTTATATTTTATCTTATTGTTAATTTTTGAGTTCATATTATTTCATTTCAACAAGAATTTTTGCACCATCCAAACTTATTTCCAACAGTTTGCACTTAAGCATAGGCTGTGGTAGGATGGCCCACAATAAGGGGCAAGAGAGGTTGGTATATGTAAGGGAATGGTAGCATTGGAAAATTTATAATGAAATAAAGAATGGATTTTATGGGCAAAAAGTTGGAATGCAGATACGAATGTGGTTATTTGCAATATGTATAGTCGCATCTACAAAATTTAGATATCACTTTTAGGTATTCACACCCTCATCCTATCATGTTTTTACTAACAACATTTGCTCAGTTATTGTGATTATTAAATGCGATCAACATCCGCTATTCGCATATTAGGTCATGGATAGGTTGGGCCTATTTTAATTTAGTCTCTTGGGCATTCTTTGAGTCTATATTAGGGCCTATTCTATACGATTTTAAAATAATATGGGCCAGTTTTCAGTGTTTTGGACATATTTTAATTTTTTTTAAAGCCCTAATGTTTTGAAAATATAATAATTTTACATTACTTTTACCTTTTTGCTCAAGTATTGTTACACAAGAAAACAACACAGCTAATTATAACAATGTAAACATACCCTATACTTAATCCAAAACGACGTTGTTCTGATGAATTTATTATCCGATGAATTTATTAAATATGACATATACAAAAATATATATTATACTATAAAGGGTATGCAGATACGTTTATTTCACTATTCACATCTGCATATGCGGATAATGGTTTTTTCTAACTGCATTTGCATGCATCCTCACGTGAAGATAGTGGATAGCATATGCGAACGGTTAATATCTACTTGCATGTACACCCCTAGGAAAAAGGATGGGTGGTTTGGGTACTGATGACATTGACCTAGATAGAAATGACCAAAAAGAAAAGTTTACTCGTAATAGCTACCCATCTAGAAAGGGGGTTTCTAAAGTTTCACGGACCCATGGCTCCTAGCATTCCCCATATTTGGTAAGTCGCAATTCCCTTCTCAAAATAAATGCATAATTTCATCAATTCAAAGTAAGATGTTGAGTAATTAAATCTCGCATCTAAGTAATACTCAAAAGAGTTATTGATTGATGTAACATAATTGGGTAGGAGTAGTTGGTGGATCAGTGGATGTAAAATAGATACACCTAACGTTACATTTTGTCAATGTCAAAAGTTTCCACCAAAAATTTCTTTAATTAATGATCTCCTTTTTTTTTTTAATTTTTTTTTTATGAAAACTTAAAGATTAGGGCAAAATTCACTTTACCCCCCTGATGTTTCAGGGGTTTTTCAATTTCGACCCCAAAGTTTAAAAAGTGACAGTTTACCCCCCCAAAGTTTCAAAAACTTGCAAAAAGGACCTTCTGTTAACCCTTCCCGTCAACTTGGATGGAATATCACGCACGTGCGCCTCACGTGCGTGTTTAACCCATATGTTTCTAGTTTTGCCCTCTATCCTCAACCACACGTCGTCGTTTGAAGAAGCAACCAAGGCTTCTTTTTTTTTTTGGGATGAGATCGAACAAGTGCTAATGACGTTAACTGGATCTTTGATTTGGCAAACCCACATCGGATAATCACAAAAAAAGGATGGTGTATTAATATTTATAATAATATGAGGAAAATTACTTTTTACGATGACTTCTTGTTGGGTCCAGCGGAGTTCTCGGCGATCTGAGCCAGTGACTGGAGGTTGCACCGAACGATGGTGTCGACGAACACAGAAGTGTCTTCCCTGGTGTTCCCGAGCGGTACATCGACGACGTAGGACTCAATCACGACGGTGCCATTGCCGGTGGGTGAGGGGTGGAGGGTGGTGACCGATCGGTAGTTGGCGAGGCGGTGGTCTCCGCCGACGATGCTGAAGCTGATCAAGTGACGCTCTTCGTCGAGGATCTCGAGGCACTCGGTGCTGCGGGCGGCGGGGAGGCCGGAGGGTGCCGACGTCGCCGTCGCCACCGACGACGTTGCAGCTCTTGACGAATTGCTTATAGGCCTGAGGGTTGTCGAAGAGGCGCACCACGGACCAGACGGTGACGACCGGCGAGGAGATCTCCTGCACGAATTGTCTGGGTCTATTTCCCTACAGTTTCTTAGCAACCAAACAGATCAGTAGGGTATAGTATACTCACGAATTGTCCGATGCTCACTTATACTCTGTTACACTCTGTTTATGGGAACTAAAACAGAGTGTAATTAAGTATAAAGGATTTGCCTATTGTCATCCATTCCTATGAAATTCACAATATATATATGTATGTAGCCCATCATCAGTATAGTAACGACCTTTCTCATCTGTATGTTGCCGTTTCTTTTAAAATTTCTAAAACCCAAAACATGTTCACGGCCGTTGGCTGTGACATTTATGCATGCCTTAGAGGTTTCCAGAACAGTGACTCCTTCTCCATGGGCTGCCTGTCCGCATGTGGAAACATTAGCAATGTGGTTGATGACAACCCCACAATATATGATGATTCTAATTAACACTGCCAACCTTCGAAGGTCCCAAACGTTTCCATGCACCGCCGTTGCTGCTCACCGTGAATTCCACACTTCATCACACCTTCTTCCTACTCATGCCATTTCAACGTGTCACT
>VIBQ01000266.1:0-16529 GCA_006937295.1 Carpinus fangiana | reverse complement strand
TATCAATCAGCCAATCAATTGGTAAGGAATTGGAAAGGTCTAAAATAGGGATGCCAATCAGTCATTTAATCCTTCTAATCAACCATCAATCAGCCAGCAATGGATCCTTTAATGATGCTTATTGATTCTCATCAGTGATGCTGCAAGTCGTTAACATCAAGTTGTAGTTAAAAGGATGAAAAATGGCCAAACATGTTGATATAGTCCCTGCCAGTGCGCTCGAGCGCACTGCGCTAGAGCCCAAAAGGCGCGATCAAGCGCATGTCTCATCAGCCTGTTGTCTTAGCCCATCACTAACTTGCTTGCGCCGTGGGAGCTTTGGAGCAGTTACGTGCGATCGAGCGCATACATGCACGATCAAACGCACACAGGCCTACGCTCGAGTGCACCCACGTGACCTAGCAGCACATTAGTTTTTCTTATAAATAGGACCTCTTGTATTTTTGTTAGACCTACGTTTTGGAGGCATCCTTGAGGCCAGAAACCTCTATGTTCTTCACTGTAAAGCCTCTAAGTTGTCATTTATTTAATGCTTTTATTTGTTTGTCGATTTGTCTCTCTTTAGCATGAGAGGCTAAATCTTCAACTAAGGTGGAAGATGAAGCCTCACCATTCAATTATCTTCATGTTTTTATAGTTAGTTTGTACTTTAATCTGTCTTTTAACGTCATGAATGTTCGCTTCAATTCAATTTCGTGAGAAGATTGTGATTGATTGTGCCATAGTTGGAAATTCATAGTGTTTTGTCCGATGGATACATTTCATCTTTTGATTTAAGTTTATTTATCTTTTGTCTTCTATGTTAAGCATGGATACATTTGATCCTTTGAACTATATTGGATATGTTTTGTCTCTTATCAAATGGACGAATGCTTTGAATATTTCAATAGGCACAATAGGGCTTAAGGGTGCATGAACTAGCGTGACACTAGAACATGCATTGTTTTTATCGATAGACAGACGTATAAATTAATCATGCTAATATGTTTATTAATGTGGTGAGGTGGATTCTAGACCTTAGTATTTTTATCTATTTGTTTTTAAGCATTTAGGTTAGTTTACATTTATTGCACGCCATATGTTCGATATTTGGAACTAGGTTAAGATAGAGTTAGTTTAGGCATAGAATTAGTTTTTCACAAACGTGATTCCCTGTGGATTCGATCTCGTACTTTTGTAACGCTACACGAACAATGACTTGTGCTATTACGAGTACAAAAAATTTGTATTTACCTCGCTCACCATTCTATCGAACACATCACTCATCATTTTCAGCATCCGATCTTCAAAGTTCAAATCTGACCGAGGAGGCAGTGCGGCCTGGTATTGCTGCTGTGGAGGCCGGTATGTGGAAGGAGCTTGGTAAGGCAGGCTATTCGATTGAACTTGATTGTGTGGCACTTTGCTCGAAGTTGGATTCTTTCGGGAGAAATTGGGATGATTTCTCCACCCCGAGTTGTAAGTGTTGGAATACGGATCATTACCCAGTCTGGAGAAAGCTGCATTGACCTGCTCATTAGAAACATTACTATAATTGACAACAGTAGGACAGTTATTTACATGATGCATAGTACTAGAACAGAATGAGCATGGGTTAGGTTGTGTGTTCATGTGAGCAGCATTAGGAGCAAAACCAGCAGTCATCAATTGATCCAGCTTTTTGGTGATAGCACCAACTACTTGGGTGGCCATATCTGAAGAATGCCCTACTTCAAAAAGACTTTCACTCTTTGGTGCTTTAGGTGCAGGTGCCTTCCGTTTGTTGGAAACTTGCTGAATAGAATTGTTACTCAGATTTTCAAACATAGCCCATGCTTCATCTTCACTTTTCAACATGAATGTCCCACCATAGGATGCATCTACCATACTCCTATTAGACTCAGTCAAACCATCTTAGAAACTCTGCACTAGCTGCCATTTGGGGATAGCATGGTGTGGACATGATCTAAGTAAGTCCTGAAGCTTCTCCCACATCTCATGGAATGGTTCACCCTTATACTAGGAGATACTAGTGATAGCTCTCCTAGTGTCATTAGTCCTTCCTATGGGGAAATACTTCTTAAGAAAAACCTGTTGCAATTGATCCCAAGAAATGATAGAGTCAGGCTCTAAAGACCGGAACCAATGTTTGGCTCTTTCTTTGAGGGCGAAAGGAAAGAGACGCATCCTTAAGGCATCCTCAATGAATCCCGTCAATTGAATGGTAGAACAGATTGTTTGGAATTCGCTGATGAAGTCATAAAGATTCTCATGGGTAAGCCCTAGGAAAGTAGGTAAGCTCTGTATAGTGCTAGGCTTGATCTCATAGTGGGTTGCTGTGATGTTTGGCAGCCTGAGACAGGAAGGGGTAGTGTATGTGGGAGGGATATAGTGATCTTGCAAAGCCACGTGATTAGCTTCGGCCATGGTGTCAGTGGTGTGCTCTTTTGCCAAATTAGAATTCCTTTCGGCTCTAAGTTGTCTAAGAGTGTGTTCAATGTTGGGGTCACAATCAATTAATGGCAAATACAAAGATCGGCGACCCAACATAAACTAAACAAAGAATAAAAATAGAAAATAAAAACTAAAATAGAAACTAAAAGAGAAAATGAAAATGAAAACTAAAACAGAAAGTAAAAGCTCACAAACGGCCCTTAGATGCGTTAGAAAAAGGATGCAGCAGAGTCTGTTAGGGGTGCGCTCGATCGCACTTTAGGGTGCGCTTGAGCGTACTGCCGAAGATGGGTGTGAGGGCAGGAGCAAAGGGCTAGTGCGCAGCTTGCTGTGTGAGGAAGTGCACTCGATCGCAATCACAGGGAATGGCAGCTACGGACCTGTGTGAAACTTAAAAAAGAAAAATAAAAAAATAAAACCCAAAATAAAATTGCAATTAGAAACCTAAAAACAAAGAAAAGTAGAACAAATAAAATAAAAATTAAGTTAAAATTAATCCTTAAAATTTAATAACTAAACCGTTACGCAGTCCCTGGCAACGGCGCCAAAAATTGATGTGGTCTTTTTAAAGCCAAAAATATTAATAATAAATTAAACCACTCGCAATAAGATGAATCCCGTAGGATAGGGCTATATAGAGGGTGTCGAACCTCAAGGACTGCAGGGGTTTCGTTATCAAATTCGAAAGATTAAAATTAACTTAATTAAAAAGGATATTTATTTTTGTCTGTAATTGAAGTGCATGAAATAAATGTAAAAAGAGAGAGTGAATATATGAGAGAGAGAGTAGGGTATTGACTTCACCTCTATCCGCACAACAATGGCTAATCAGATTTAATCCCATAAATTCATTTTACGCATGTTATAATTAAACAAGAAACTACCATATTAAAGAATAAGGATAATCTATCTTTGGTTCGCACGGATCGTCCACCTAACCACTAAGATGCGGTACGACCCGTCTTCCCTAATTATAAATTATAAAACTCCTTAACAGGATACATACAATCAATGAATAAGTGTAACCCATCTTCAATTGGCAAGGACTGTCTACCTAAATTACACTAAACTATGGTGTAGTACAATCTGTCTTCCCAAGGCATGGCCTATCAAATACTATTGATCATATATCAATTAAACCCATTGTATAACCATCATCCTCGTAATCATAGAAAATAAGAATGATTTGAGTTCAATAAAAGTAGAATACTTTCTAAGACAAGATAAGAATTTCACAAATATTGATTTTGGAATTTAAGAACAATTGCATTTAATAATTAAAACGGAATTCAATTGTAGCAATTCTCACAGTTATACAATCAACATGCATAAATTGAAAATCTAGAAATTAAATATAATCAAACCATTGTGCTTGGAAATGGTTACATCAATACCCCACAAGGGGTTTAGCCGCTCATGATCTTCTAAGCTCCAAAGAAAGTTTTTGATTTTTAGCTCTAGGAAGTGGTCTCCTCCTTTTTTACAAGTTAAGAGTCATATTTATAGGGACTAGGAAAACCCTAAAAGCCCTAGAAACCCTAAAAAAATCATAGGTCAGTCTCCCAGTCCAAGTGGGAGATTGAAAACCTTTTCCAAGGTGGATTTTGGCACTTTTAGACTTTTCAACACGAGTGCGCTCGATCCCACTTGTAGGGCGCTCGATCCCACCCATGCACATGGGCAGAATTGCGCTCGATCCCACCAAAGGTGCACTCGAGTGCACCTAGGCATGCGGCTATTTTGCATCTTATTTTATGGGGTGATTTTGGCATAGCAAATGTCCGAATTGGGAAATTTGTATTTCACAATGATTTGTAGCTTTTTGAGTTAGCTTTCCAATGCTCTTAATTTCACCTCAAGCCAATGCTCCAGCAGGAAGTTATGACCAAAATACTGAGACATATTCTAAGTTTTCTCAAAGTGTATTTTAAGCCCAAAATCAATGGTTTTTTTTTTGTATTCTCCCAAAAAACCTGAAAACGTGAAAGCAAAAAAAAATCAAGGAGGTTCATAGCGGGAGGGACTCAATCGAAACATCTCTAGCAAACCAAGTAGCGAACTGCTTGTATTGCGTCTATAGCGTATTTTGAAGCAAAAAATCCCTTCTTTAAGCAACCCCGTCAAGGCCGCCCTCAAGTATGATCATTTTTGAAGCAACTCTCCGGTTGGAAAAGGTCTTTAGGAGAAAGAGATGTCGTTTCCTAGCTAGATGCGGTAGTTTCTGGACTCCAATACCTGATACCTACTCGAATATTGCTTCTAGTTGCCGAGAAATAATAATGTTAAGGAATTAACATATGCAAGTAAAGGGGATTGAATGTGCAATATTCAACGCTTATCAATATATATATATAAATTTGTTGTGTTCTTACGCATTTATTAACTCACATCCGTAACTGATTTGTTGTTTCTACGACATCCGTAATTGATTTGATTTTGCACTATTGTTATATAACTCATGATAAAATTAATTACAATTGTTTTTTTTTTTGTATAACTGAATATTTTATCATTTTACTATTTATTATATTTAAGCATTCTTCAATTATATTACATTTTGTAAAATTATATGTTACGAAATGTATGGTAGCTAGGTGTGCTTTCACGCTAAGGAGAATGTGTGATAGGCTTTTGCAATATAGTAGCTAGTTTCCTAAGAATACACTTTCATTTGAAGATGTATCTATTGCATGATTAACTCTCATTCAAGCATTTCACTAAATTTATAACTTTATTTTTTCATATTTGGAATTATCGTATATATTAATCAATATATAATCGAGCTTTCATTAAAACAAATTTAGAAATATATTTTTCATTGTTAGTAGGCTAGTGGGTGCTAAATACAATTAGAAAAAGGAAAAAAGATTCAATGTGTTATAGTTAGCAATGGACAAAAAGTTGATGCTTTTAATATGCTTTTACGCATTTAATGTAGTGAGCAATGGACAAAAGTTGGATGACAAAGAATAAATGGTCAGAGGAGTATGTGAGGGGGGTTAATGACTTTTTGGAGTTCACATCTAACAACGAAACTGTTAATGGGAAGATTCGTTGCCTGTTGATCAATGCCAAATATTGTATATTTGACCCCCTTAACTTATGTTTGTTAAGCTCTTAGTTTTGTTAATATTTAATGTTTTAGACTGTTTTAGTGTTTTATGGTGTTGCAGGTCCTTGTATTCAAATTATGGTTAAAAGGGTGAAAAAGGGCAAAAAGTGAAGATCTGGCCCCTGCCAGTGCGCTCGAGCCCAAGGGGCGCGATTGAGCGCATGCCACATACACCCGTGTTTTCCGCGTCGCCCTAGTCGCCATCGCTAACTTGCTTGCGCCATGGGATTTCTAGAGTAGTTACGTGCACTCGAGCACACTGCATGCGATCGAGTGCACATATGGCTGCGCTCGAGCGCACTGCCTGCGATCAAACGCACCCACGTGACCTGGCAGCACATTATTTTGTCTATAAATAAGACCTCTTGTAATATTTTGAGACTGACGTTTTGGGAGGCGCCTTTTGTGCCAGAAACCCTTTGTTCTTCACTGTGTAGCCCTTTTAAACGTCATTTTATTTTATAATGCTTAGTTTTGTTTTACTTTTTGTCTCTTATTTTTATGAGAGGCTAAATCTTCAACTAAGGTTGAAGATGAAGCCTCACCATTTATTTATTTTCATGTTGTTGTGTTTAGTTTAATACTCCATCCGACGTTTAATGTTTTACTTTTTCGTTTCAATTTAGTTTCGTGACAAAATTGTGTTGATTGTTGTTTGCGAATCATTTAACGTCCAATATCCATTGGGATTGGTCCGGGGATACATCTGATGATTCTATCGATTCTATCGATTAAATATCCGTTGTGATCCTTTAAACGGTAAATACATCGGATGATTCGACTAAATTTCAATAATAGCAATAGAACATGCATATATGCTTAATTGATCGACGGATGTATGAACTAATTAATAGCCAATAGAATATGCCTAGTAACATAATCGTTTTGGAAGTATGAACTAAGCACGATTATATGCTTATTTAATGTGGTGAGGTGGATTCTAGGCCTTAGTACTTTTTATTTATTTGTTTTTATGCATTTAGGTTAGTTTACATTTTCGCACGCCTTATGTTCGACATTTGGAACTAGGTTAAGATAGGGTTAGTTTAGGCATTAAAATTGCTTTTTCACAAACTCGATTCTCTGTGGGTTCGACCTTGCACTTGCACACCACTACACTGCAAAACGATTCGTGCTATTGCGAATACTATTTTTGTATGATCAAATTTTGGCGCCGTTGCTGGGGAATCGTTTGTTTTGTAGAAATTGATTTCTTTGTTTAGATTAATTTTATTTTTCTACTAGTTATTTTATTTTGGCAATGTTTTTTATTTGTTTCTGTGTTTTTGTATAGAAAAATTAAAAAACATTAGATTAATGTTTGGTTGGGTGTTTTTTGAGTTTGTTGAGTTTCTGGAACATCACTCACTGTTAGTGTGATCGATCGCACTTCTGTTGCGATCGAGCGCACTTGCATCATTTACAGCACTATTCGCGTGCCTACGCTCGATAGTCAACAGTAGTGCACGAGCGCACCTAGGCTAACCAGGCGTAGTGCGCTTGTGCGATTGATCGCAACCTTCTTGAGATCGAGCGCACTTGTAGACTGCTACACTTTTGCACGTTTACGCTCGATCACATGGTACCTACGCTCGAGCGCACCTCCGCAGTCAGCACCAACAGACCTGAAGTAGCTAAGTATAGTTTTTTATTTTTTTTTATTTATAGTTATTTTTGTTTATTTCTTTTATGTACCTGTCTTTTATTTATTGTTTATCTGCTGTTTTTAATTTTTATTAGATTTTTATTTATTTTATTTTCTGTTAAATGGTTATTGTTTCATGTGGGAATTTGCATACTAAACTGTTTGGGTGAAGCATGAGTCTTCCGTTCAATAATTTTAGTGTTTCCCTTAGTATTAGGACCTCAGCTCCTACTAGCTACCCTAAAAATTTTCACCCACATGAACTGTGTTTTGGATGCTCTAGCCCTTACCACGGTTCCGATGATTGTCCACATTGGGGACAATTTTCCAATTTTTCATATGGGCAGATAAACACCAGTTTTTCCAGCCAAGGATTTGAATCACATTCTAATTCTTACACCCCTAACCGGGATAACCATTATGATGTCTCGTGGTGTGCTCATGCCTCGGGAAACTGCTTTCCAACCCGTTGAACTGCACCATCCTGAATATCCACAGTTCAATACCCACTCGTCCATGCCTTCATCGTATAATCATCCTCCTTAAGAGTCATTAGTGCAACATTTTCCAACTGCTCATATTGATGACTTAGAGGAGAGGGCGAACCAACTCATGGCAACTAGGCGTGCCCACACCCAGCCTCCTCACACTCACGCACCTCATCAGTCATGTGAATATTGTTATTATCCTTCCCAAGGGTTTGATGATTGCCCATTCTATAATCATTATGTGAGTGAACCTAACAAGTCTGCACATAAGCATGCCCAAACCACCACCATACCAGTTAGTGAACCAAAAGCTGTCAACAAGGTGGATGAAAAGGAGAAGCAATTTGAGCCCCCGCCAAATCCAATTCGATCCAATGACAAGGAAGTGAGTATTGAAGCTCATTCCTTCGTCACAATCCCTCTCGAGACACAACTTGAACCACAAGTTTTGTCTTTCCAATGTCTCGAAGAACCGTCTTATGTAGAAATCTTTAAGGATTCACGCAGACAAGATCACAAATCTAGAAATCGTGTTCCTAAGAGAATTTTTTGAAGCAAGCTATTAGGCTACATAAGACGGCAGAACATCCTTTCAGAGAGATATCAAGTGTTTAAGAAGAAAGGGTGGAAGGGATTGGTTGGACACCCATGGGATCGGTGAAGGTGCGATATTTTTTCTTTTTTCTTTCCCGCACTTTATTTTTGAGTCATTTTCTTTTAGTCATTTTATTTCTTGTCATTTTGTTTTATTTTATTTTGTTTCTAACAGCAATAAGCCTTTTAATGTTTGTTCATCTGAGAAAATATTGCTGTTAGTTGTTGATGTGTTTTGGTGTTCAAGTTCGGGGGATGCCTTGGCCTTTGCACATTTCGGATCCTCATCCCATGGTATTGTGTCAAATTCTCCCACACACTTCAACCCGCCACATTTAGATCACCTCCACCCACCACCCCCCATCACCACTCACGGCCGTCGCTCTGCCACCACCATCCCCATCATCTCCCATTTCCATTTTTCCCCATTTTTCCACCTACCCACTACAACCCATTGCCACCACTTTTCGCCCAAATTTTTTGTTGTTTAAGGGCACAATCCGTTGGTACGGATTGTGCTATGTATTTCTGTGTTGGTTTTTATTGATTTTGCAGGGGGTTGGGTTTGATTTATAGAGGGTTTTGAAACCCTTGTTTTTAGAAGCGCCCACCAAGTGTTCGACAGAATTCCCCAACCAGTTTTCAGCATGCCTAGAGGCCAAGCTTCTTCTTCTTGGTCCTACGGCACCCAAGCCATAGCAGCCAGGCCCACTTTCCAGTCTCGAAAGCTTATGTTGGAGACGTCTTTTGCCGCCAAAGAGGAATTCACCAAATTTGAGGCAACAAATTGGGCGGTTCAACAGTTGAAGCATCGCGGTTTGAAGCGGCTGTTCAAGCTGGTCACATCCACTTCCTATGAATGTCTGGTCCGGTCATTTTATGAGAATTTGACATATGACTGCAACCGGCCAGACGTTCTTTCATCTTCTATCGATGACAGAGACATCAAGGTGACCATAGCTTACATAGCTGTGGCCTTGAAGTGCTATGTTGAGCAGCCCGTGGCAGACGATCAGTGGATTGCCCCCCCCTCCATGCTCACTACAGTGGATATAGTTAGAGATATGTGTGAAAGGCAATTTGCAGATCAACACAAGAATGCCGCTAGCAAGTCAAAACTGCCTCCACAACTCTGGTTTGTGGACTTTGTGCTGTAGAGGAATGTGTGTCCCATGAGACACAAAACGCAGAGACGGGACCTTTTCCTCACTGTCCTGTATTCATTTTACAAGGGCTACTAGTGCTCCATTCCCGAGATCATCTAGATGTAGTTGCATAAATTCTAGGAAGGGGTACACCAACGAGCTGCTAACACTACCAAAAGCTGGGGATTACCGATCCCATTCCTCATCACCTATATGCTCCGAAAGAAGGGCATAAAAGGCACTTCGGCAGATGGGCCCATCACTGAGCATCCGCAGTTCATGTAGTGACCCAAATATTTAACTATGCATAAGTAGCTTAGTTAAAGGGTTAACTTGGACTTTGGATCACTAGGATCTGCCAGAAGGGTATTTTGGGGAATTGGACTTCTTGACTGAACGTACGCTAGGTTGGCGAACGTACGCTCCTGTCTTTTAGTGTGGACGTATGCTGAAACACCGGACGTATGGTGTTGTCTATAGTGCGAACGTACAGTGGTCCCCCACCGGACGTACGCTTTGTAAATAGTATAGTCATACTATGTGAATAGTACAGTGGATGTACGCCAAAAGTACCAGACGTACGCTACTTTTTGGAATACCCTCTGAGTAATACCTAGATGTACGAGATAGCCTTTGGACCGCTATGGAATAGAACCGGACGTACGCCCTTAGGACCAGACGTCCACTGCTTTCTAGCCCTATAAATACCCCCTTACCCCATCGCCCATTTCACACCAAATCCACCCCTCAACCCCTCTCTTCGCCCCTAGGCTGCTTGTTGACCATCTTGTGAGGTTTTGTGAGTGTTTCGGTGTTCCCGGATGAGGAACTCTTGAGGTTTTGCTTCAAGGAGGTAACACTCGGTTTCCTTAGCTTTTTAATACGTTGTTATGCTGCTCGATTATAGTTCTATGCTACTAGTTGTAGTTGTTAGCTTAGTTATGCTTTAATCTTGCTTAGGCTAGCATTTTGTTAAGCTTAGTGTTGTTACTATGCATGGAGGTTTCGATCTGTGTTAGGAGACCCTAGAAAGCCTTTGTTGGCCTTGGGAGTCAAAGAATAGGCGGACAGTGGAGAGAAAATGAGGTTCTCCCTGAAAGACGTCAGAGGGGACTTTACAGTCTCGTGACCGGACGTACGGCCCTTCGTGTCATAATGGATGTATGGCCCCGAGCCCGGACGTACGGTCAGTGTGTGACAGGGAAACCCTATTTTCATCAGCCGTCTCATAGCTCCTATTTTCTTGTTATAGAGCTGTGCTTTAGTAGAAATAGAACTGATGATAGGTCTTTTCTTAGTATTCGAGGTTATGAAGCCTCAAGGGAATTACATGGAGGAGCTTTACGCCCCGGGTGAGTACAAACTCATATGGATACTTTGTTGTTACTTTTCCTGCATTGCACGTATTTTATATAGATGTCAAACATGCATAATTTGCAACTCTCATGAAATACATTTTGGAACTACGGGTAACTCTCTTTTGTGAAAATGTGTGTCTGTTAACAAGATAATAATGACAATTGTAAAACTGTACATGTAAAAGACTGATAAGACTAATTGCATCGTATGACATGGTATACCGATATGTGCCGTATAATGGCCATGGGCTTACTATACGGGTTAGCTTTATGGCCAATGTATGCGTGTGTGGGGGCTTTGGATCCAATGACTCGTGACCAATAATGCAGCCATTCCCAATGGATGGTCACTATAGGACGGACATCATTAGCGGTGTGGGCCACCCGAGGTTGGACTCGGTCGTGTCGCTAGTTTTACATACGGTATGTTTTGTGCAATGGTTAGGGCACCGCCATTGTACTACAGGTCCCTCGGGACAGCGTCAACCCTGCTGAGAAGGGGTAATATCTCGGGTAGACCATATTGTTGAACTATTACTGTTACTCATGATTATAGCATATATTATATTATATATATATCACCTGCATGATAATTGTCATCTCATAATGTTGCACGTGTTTTATAAATAAAAGAATCCACAAATTAATGACTGGAACATCAAGTGGATTTCTACTCACTAAGTTGTCGGACTTACCCTTGTATTATTTTCCTTTTTTCTCCATATGTACGATTATGCTGTTATAGATAGTGGATACCCTGAAGCATCAAGTTCTTGTGGAGGATTCGATCCAGGAGATGCTTGAGGACTTATTGCAAGCTTAAGCGGGTACTCATGGTAACTAGTACTTTTGAGTTATACTGTAGACTTAGGGTTTGATGCATGCTTGCATATTAAGGATTAGCTTAGATCCCTTGTAATGATGTTAAGTCATAGTATGATTTTTGCTGCTTTGATGATCTTTGGTTAGATGCTCTGGTTATACTGATTTATGTTTACAGTACTTTATTACTTCCACTACTTAGTATTCTCTATTTTTGAGGAGTAGAGGTCCCGAAGGTCTTGTTTCGAGTGGAAGAAGGCTGGGAGACAAACCATGGAATTAATTACCAATTAATTAATTCTCAGGGCGTTACAGTTCGGTCGGATCCAATGGAATCAGAGCTATTTACACATGCCACGAGGGCATTGGGCCAGAGTCATTGACAAGCCAGAGTTGATGGACATGGATGAGCCAGTAGAGCCAGCAGTAGAGCTAGGCACAACTGATGGAGAAGAAGAAGAGTATGAGGGGACGATCACTATCAGAGCCTCAAATTTGCTAGCCTTACAGGATACCTTCGATGATACGCGATTTAAGATTGCCAATATAGAGAGAGATGCACACTAGGCATAGCTCGAGGCTGAGGAAAGATTTGAGGCACAACAATCCTTGCTGCGAGCCATCTTAGACAGGTTGCCACATGCACTAGTGGCACCTTCTCCACCAGCACAATGATAAGTCGAGTACTCTAACCCCCTTGCATTACATTATTTTATTTTCTGTATCCACACACTATGGACATTGTGCAGTTTAAGTTTGGGGGTCTGTGTACGCATTTTGTTCTTAACTATGCTGTAGTTTATTTTAAATTATGGTTTGAATTTCTTTGGTGAGCTTAACTTGATGAACACATGATCACTTTATTAAGGGAATTGAGTTGTGTTACTTTCTTTGACAACTTGAGATATTACAGTTTCAATTTGATTTTCATATGCACATTGGCATGTAGTTTGTGGGGCATAAATTCAGAGTTTAGTCATGTTGGTTTTGTAAGCTTGGATGCAGTTGGGTAGTCTATTGGAAAGACAACCTTGGTTGTTAAAAAAACATTAAAAATTGAAAAAAAAAAATCATTTTGAGCTTTCCACCAAGTAACCGGAACTCGTGCCTCATTAAGCATTGAGCATTCACGTAAAAAAGTGAGAAGTTAGACATGGTTAGCTTAGCTTCGTAGCCTTTTTTGCTCAAGTTAGTAGGTCCTTAGGGGTGTTTTTACACCTAATGCTCTAAAACCATCTGGTTTGGGAGTCATTGACTTAACACTCGATACATGGGTCAATTAGAAAGCTTAAGGGAGCTAAGCACAAAAAAAAAATGTATGAAATAAATAAACCTTGGTTATTGTGTCTGATGGGTAGTCTAATGAATTCTGAGTGTCGAAGCATGAATGATTAAGATTAGTTTTTGAAATCCTATAACTATGTGTTAATTTCACTTTCACTAGAATTGATTCGTGTGATGTCTCATAATGCCATGTTAGTAGCTTGATTGATAATTCCCTAAAAATTGTGAAGATGGTGTTTGTTTAGTTAAGTTTGCTCATGAATGAGAACCATGATTTTTATATTGTTGCATTTTTAAGAATAATATGATTGTACAATGTTTATGGGTATCATTTATGGAAAACCCACACGAGACTTCACTCGTCCTCTAGGGAATTCCTAGGGGTTTAAAAGGCTTGTTGCATATGCTAAATGTAATTGCTTCTCCCACGAAAGCGGATTTATGTTTCTTATTTTTATTGTGTTTTCATTTTTGTTTTGCTAAGGGACTAGCAAAATGTAAGTTTGGGGGTATTTGATCAGTGCCAAATATTGTATAGTTGACCCCCTTAACTTATGTTTGTTAAGCTCTTAGTTTTGTTAATATTTAATGTTTTAGTTTGTTTTAGTGTTTTATAGTGTTGCAGGTCCTTGTATTCAAACTGTGGTTAAAAGGGTGAAAAAGGGCAAAAAGTGAAGATCTGGGCCCTGCCAGTGCGCTCGAGCCAAGGGGCGCGATCGAGCACATGCCACATACACCCGTGTTTTCTGCGTCCCCCTAGCCGCCAGATCGAGCGCACATTTGGCTGTGCTCGAGTGCACTGCTTGCGATCGAGCGCACCCATGTGACCTAGTAGCACATTATTTTGTCTATAAATAAGAACTCTTGTAACATTTTGAGACTGACATTTTGGGAGGCGCCTTTAGGGCTAGAAACCCTCTGTTCTTCACTGTGTAGCCGTTCTAAACTTCATTTTATTTTATAATGCTTAGTTTTGTTTTTCTTTTGTCTCTTATTTTTATGAGAGGCTAAATCTTCAACTAAGGTTGAAGATGAAGCCTTACCATTTATTTATTTTCATGTTGTTGTGTTTAGTTTAATACTCCATCCGTCGTTTAATGTTTTGCTTGTTCGTTTCAATTACGTTTCGTGACAAAATTGTGTTGATTGTTGTTTGAGAATCGTTAAACGTCCAATATCCATTGTGATTAGTCCGGGGATACATCGGATGATTCTATCAATTTTATGGATTAAATATCCATTGTGATCCTTTAAACGGTAAATACATTGAATGATTCGACTAGATTTCAATAATAGCAATAGAACATGCATATATGCTTAATCGATAGACGGATGTATGAACTAATTAATAGCCAATAGAATATGCCTAGTAGCATAATCGTTTTGGAAGTATGAACTAAGCACGATTATATGTTTATTTAATATGGTGAGGTGGATTCTAAACCTTAGTGCTTTTTATTTATTTGTTTTATGCATTTAGGTTAGTTTACATTTTCGCATGTCTTATGTTCGACATTTGGAACTAGGTTAAGATAGGGTTAGTTTAGGCATTTAAATTGGTCTTTCACAAACTCGATTCTCTATGGGTTCGATCTCGCACTTGCACACCGCTACACTACAAAACGATTTGTGCTATTGCGAGTACTATTTTTGTATGATCACCTGTGTATGAGGTGTGCCAATGGCACCTCGTGGGTACTGGGTATGGTACACGCACATTTGATAAATTATGGAATTTGTCAAGGTTACACTCGTTGGTATGCTCATGGAGAACAACTTGGGACTACTTCTAATCATCAGGCTACTAACACCCCCTTCATAGGGAGCCAATACATGACGGTTCCAGTGGAATGCTTGACATGTTGCATGATGTTTTTCCTATTGTGACGGATCCTAATGTGAGTCAATGCCCTATATCCAAAATGGGTGGGTAAGCTAAAGGAGTACACGAAGATCGACATGGTACTAGTCAGGGTATTGAAAAGTTTTATGAATTTCTGAATGATGCTAAGAAGGCACTATATGAAGGGTGCACATAATATACTAAGTTTACTACTATTGCAGACTTGTATAATTTAAAGTGTATGTCTGGGTGGAGTAATAACTCATCTACTATAGTGACTCAAATAATTAACTAAGCATAAGTAGCTTAGTTAAGTGAGTTAATTTGGGCTTTGGGTCACTAAGGACACTAGAAGAGTAATTTGGACTTTTGGACGGACATATGCTAGGTTTAGCGAACGTATGCTCTTTTCTTTTCTTGTGGACGTACACGTTAACGCCAAACGTACACTGCTGTTTGTAGTGCGGATATACGTGGGGGGCTACCAGACATACACTCTGCAAATAGTAAACAGGCGTATGGGGAAATGCCAGACGTACGTTACTTTTTGGGATTACCTTATGGTTAATACTTGAACGTACGAGACAGCCTTTGAACCGCTGTGTAAAAGCATCGAACGTATGCTAGGGTTGGCGGACGTCCACTACGTTTTTGAGGAGTTAGCAGAGCCCCTCAGCTATAAATACCCCATAACCCCTGTGTTTTCTCGTGCCTCTCTTCATCCCCAAGCCGCTGGTAGAACATTTTGTGAGTGTTTGGGAGCATTTTGTGTGTTTCAGTGGTGCCGAATGAGGAATTCTTGAAGTTTTGCCTCAAGGAGGTAACGCTCAGTTACCTAGTGTAATACCCTGATAAAAACGATCATTTTTATTATTCAAAAACCTTTTTGTGATATCCTGTAAATTTTACAGATTTAAAATAGGATACAAGGTGTTTTTGTTTATATTAAATGCCTTTATTAGTGCTACTAATTTATTTTATTTGATTATGTGAATTATTATAGGTATTTATAAATAAATATTTATTTTTTTTATTTACCTAAAATAAATAAATAAATATATTTTTTTTGAAGTACTAGATTTAATTCACGGGATATATATATATTGGTGTAGATATTTATATATATATAGCAATATCCATTAAAAAAGGACTTTAGGTGAGGTTGTTATCCAATTACATTTAGGTAGATCTCCTAGAATATAGGAGGAGTTTTTCCTTCTTCTCTTCACAACCCAACATGGGTTTATTAAAAAAAAAAAAAACTTTTAGCTCCATTTATTTTATTTATTTTTCTAAACCAGCGTAGCCCCCAGAAAAGGGGTAAACCAGCATGCTCTCTCCTTCCTCATTTGGACACTTGTATTCCTTGCTTGATCGATTGGATTATCAACTGATGATCAGTGTCAAATTGTGTATATTTGACCCCTTTAACTTATATTTGTTAAGCCTTTATCTTTGTTAATATCTAATTATTTTTTGTGTTTTTAGTGTTTTGAGTTGTGCAGGTCTTTACAACAAAAGTTGGCCACAAAAGAGCAAAAATACACTAAGTGAAGAAATGGATCCCTGCCAAGTGCGTTCGATCGCACTTGGTGCATTTGAACGCAGTGACGGTCGAACGCAGGAGGCACGGTTGAACGTAGTCCCCGTCATCCCGCAACTTGCGCGGGTGCCCTAGGAGTCCATCGCTTCCAAGCTGCGCCGTTACGATTTTCTGCGGTCGAACGCACATTGTGCGATCGAACGCATAACTCATCATTACGTTTGAATGCACTGCATGCGTTCGAACGCACTCGTGCGACCTG
>VIBQ01000265.1:0-16544 GCA_006937295.1 Carpinus fangiana | reverse complement strand
TGAACAGTAGCCACGTTAGTAAATGCCGCGTTTTTTGTAGTGACTTTGCTTAAAAAATGCTTACGAATTACATAACTAAATGGTTTGTCGTCTCTCATACATAGTTGTCTCGTTCTTTCCCTCTCACGATCTCTATCATTGTGTGAAACGGCTTAGCATGGAGGTGGGTAATCTTATAAGCTATATGGTGGGGGCTTAGGCAAATTCTTGACGAGGCCACATAGCAAGGCATTGTCAGGAATGTTGTACTTGTCCCTGATTAGCGAGCGTGCAGTAGAGAGGACGCTAGCATAGAGTGTTAAGGTAGCAACAGCCACCTCATCTCATGAAGATTCTGCAGCTGTTGATATTATGGAAATCAGCCCTCATACAGATCTTGCTGTGAGAATAATGGACATTAATTCAATAAACAAAAAGAAAGAAATTAAGGAAAGGTTTGGTGGTTAATACTCCAACTGTCAATGATTCCCCAAGAGCTTCTCTACATACCTCTACGTGTTGCACAAGAATTGCCATATATTCTCCTACGTGTTGCTCAAGTTCTCATTAGACAGCCACTCAATTGATACGTGTATATTTGATTTCCCTTTCTTTATCTTATTTTTATTGTGAATTGTATTATATAGAATAGGTGTAAAGAACTTTCCCTGTATGGTTGTATGGTGTATCTTTTCCAATTTTGTTGTTCTAGTGTAAATCAATATAAATAGAATGCGATTGCACTGTTTTGGTAAAGTTGACCAAAACCAATTCTCCATTACTCTGTTCATAGAGTTGTACGGTGAAGGCTTGGGTAAATTCATCAGGGATGGTGTCGTATTTGAAAACCTTGTTTGCAACTCCATAGTACTCGGCCAGCTTCAGTGGG
Organism: Carpinus fangiana; assembly: GCA_006937295.1. Taxonomy (NCBI): domain Eukaryota; kingdom Viridiplantae; phylum Streptophyta; class Magnoliopsida; order Fagales; family Betulaceae; genus Carpinus; species Carpinus fangiana. The sequence goes on along the minus strand of VIBQ01000265.1, from coordinate 15,676 downwards.
GTGGAAGGGTCAATCGAGATGCCATTGACAGCGTAATGAAGCTTGCCATCAACCTTTCTAATAATATTTCTCATGCATGTAAATAATGACACCCGATAGTTCCTAGCACACGATCCATTGATGACAAAGAATCACTCTGCTTTTGTTTGCAAAAACAGGGTAGAACAGAGGAGTGTGCATTCCATTTCATACTCTGTGATTGCACTTTTTTTTCTTCAACAAGTTAAAGGATAAAGAATTTGGAGCTGATTAATTATTATTGTTTATAGTCTTTCTTCTCTCTCTCACGTAAACAATGAGCATAGACCAACAAAGTAACCAAAATGAGCTCCAAAACAGTAGCTCCCAAGCTTACAATGTAATACCCCGATAAAAGCCAACATTTTTAACCTAAAAGCCCTTAGCTTAAACCTAATCACGTTCGAAACCTTTAGAAACAAAAGCCAAACACTGACCCACAGGTGGCAGACGTACGTTAGGTCTGGCGGACGTACGTCTCTATCTGTAGTGCAGATATACGATGGGGGACCACCGGACGTACGTTCTGCAAATAGTACACCGGACATACGTGGGACCACCGGACGTATGATACTTTTTGAAATACCCTTTGGATAATACCTGGACGTACGAGGCACCTCTGGACCAATGTACAAAGACCACCGGACGTACGCTAGGGTTGCCAGACGTCCGCTACTCTGTCAAGGAGTTGGTGGCGAACTTTCCCTATAAATAGCCCGCCCCTCCTGTTAGTTTCTCACGCCTTCTTCTTCCTCTGGTGTGCCCCTAGGCTGCCAGAACCCTTCCTTAGTGTTTTGAGTAAGAAACCCGTGGGAGAGAGCTTGAACAGAGAGTTTCTGAGGTGTGGAGGCCATGTCCGTGCTTAGCTTCGGGGTAAGCTCTGTTCCTTTGTAATTATCACCTTGTTATCTTATGTTTCTGTTTTAATGAGAACTTCAAGTGTTCATTAAGCATTCTTTTAAAGATAACGATGTTTTCAAAGAGTTTTCTAAAAAGATCATGGTTCTGCAATTTCTTGCGTTGCATGTCTTGTTTTACTAGCTTAGAAGAGGTCTAGATTCGGAAGTATGCACTGTCCGAATCTTGCAACAGTGTGCTCAACACACTAAGCGGACGTACGTCATCGAGGGCGGACGTACGGTCAGTAGGCAGAGCATCTGTTCTTAAGTTTTGCACGTGTACGCCTTAGGTTAGCCATAACTCTAGGTTTCTTAAGGCTTAGAAGAACGGCGTCCTGTATCCGTAATGACAAGAGATAGCTTGGTCGGAGGATTCGCTTGAATGTGCGAGGTAAGTAAACACTTACAACCTTTTTACGTAAACTGTGGGATATGTCAGTTGACTGACCACGCGTATGATATGAGCATGTCTATTTCCTGTAATCACTTGGTAACTGCATTATTCAATAAACTACTAAGATCCATCGTAAGACTTGGTACGCCGGTACGTGCGGTATAAACGGCTATGGGCTTACTATATAAACTACATATTATGGTCAAATGTGTGCGTTATGTGAGGGCTGTGGATCCATTGGTTTCGTGACCTTAATGCAACAATTCCCAATGGTTCGGTCGGACGGACGTCATTAGTTGGTGTGAGCCACTCGAGGTCGGACCCGATCGTGCCACTAATCTTACATACGGTATGTTGTACAATGGCTGGGGCACTGGCATTGTATTATAGGTCCCTCGGGACAGCATCAACCCTGCTGAGAAGGGGTAATATCTCGGGTAGACCATGTATGGGAGTTATGACCTATAAAGCATTATTCTTTTCTGCATCAAAACAATTAGGCAATTATCACCGGTTCTACACCTTTCGAGCTTTAAAAATCCTAAAACTTGTGGAATGGTGTATTAGCGAAGGTAATGCCCTCTTTTGGCCATTACTCGAATTGCACGTTTACTTTTATAAATTGGACCCATGTCATACATAAGTGTGGGGTTTACTTACTAAGTCGTTAGACTTACACGATTATTATTCTTTAGGTAATCTTATTCACTGCTACGGGAATGGCTAGATTTGCTATTGCCGGACTGGCTATGCCTTGTTTATAGTTACAGGTTTGCTTTAATCGTTTAGTAGCTCCACGTTCTTAATTGATGAATTGTAATACTCTCAAATTTATTCACTTTTCTTGTATTTACTCTACAGTTTTTACAAGGGTGATTGCCCGTTGGACCACAAGTTGGCTCAACTGGGTAAATTGCCAGTGACTCCACCGGATTAGCTAAGGCTAATTTTGGGGGCGTTACATACAACGATGAGATAAAACATCCTATGATGTCTAGGAATATGAGGGTGAGACTGAGAGAGAGCTGGCAATTGTGATACAAGGATTAGCATCGGAACCCCCATTGTAGAGGTTGTAGAGCTGAAGTTCACATCACCTGCAAAACGTCGTCGTTGGGCTGCCCATCCATTTGTAATTGAGGGCAACATTGGAAAAAAAATGTGTTAATAGGTCTCGTGAGACGCACGTGAGATGGTTTCCATCCATTTAGACGGCCAAAGTTAACGAGAGGGTTAAAATTGAAAAACCCCTGAAGCTCCAGGGGGGTAAAGTGAATTTTTCCCTATATATATATATAAGTGAACATCTTTATATCACATCAATTACTTATTATCATTAAAACAAAAATCTCACTACAAAACATTTGCTAAACGGAACCAAGATTCTCATAAATAAACGAGGAAGAAATCATTGCATCGATCATAGAGATAGAAATAAATTTCTTATAAATTATAAATATTTTTTAATTCAATTATATGAGTATTAATTGGAATTGGCTGGGATTGAGATTCGCTAAAATTATCCTTAAATTTGAAATTCTTAGATTCATAAATATCACCCGTCCATCTCATCTAAAGATCTAAAATAAGTCATGTTTCAAAATAAGTTAAGCTATCTTATTAAATTTCTGAAATATGACTTATTTTAAACCCTTAAATGAAATGAACGGCTGAAATTTAAGAATTTGAGAGTACAAAAGTTGGTGGCATCGTTGGAAGACGGGCAGAGGAACTTTCAGTCCTACTCATCCACTCTGCTTTTCAACTTTTCTTTTCTTTTCTTTTTTTCTTTTTTTTCTTTTTTTCTTTTTTTTCTTTTTTTTTTTTGTTTTTTTTGTTTTTTTGTTTTTTTTGTTTTTTTTTTGTGGAGCTTTGGGAGCTTTTCTACTCTACAGGACATGATTCCGATTCTTTAAATTCCCTGCACTAGATTTGCAAAAAGACATTTGTATATAATGTAAGAATTCTTGGTAAAACTAAATGCTAATTAATATAAATTAGCTGCAGAATAATAAAATTACCTCTGGCCATTGCTTTGCTCAAGCAGATTGAAGAACAACTTCACAGCTACTAAATTTAGAAAACAAAATAAAATATTGAGAGGTTCTTCTAACCTATGCCTATCAGTAAGTGTCGTTTGATGGAATACACATACCTTATTTATAGGTAGGTCAGAGACCCTCAATTAGAGTTGTTAGATTAATTATTCCTCCCATCAAGGAATATAAATCAAATGATTAATCAAATACAGCATATTTGATTCCATAAAATGAAATCAGTGATGAATTCAAATATTTGTTCACACAAGAATTAAATCGGCAATTTAATTCAAAATATTTGATTTCATAGGATAAACTTTAATTGGAATAAATCACTGAACACCGTAATCAATAATATTTTATGATCACAATAATATATGTGACATACCTTAAATGGAATTTCTTACATTCTCCCACTTGGCCCTTATGACACAAAAATTCCTTATGGTGTTCGGTTCTATGGTATGGCCATTACTTTATTCATTCCAACCATTTATGGAATTCTCCCACTCACTCAAGGTATACTACATATGAATCATGGTGGTAAAACCTTAATATAGTAGGTCGCCCCTTCCATGTATTACAATATATAATATTCCCAAATGAGTACTTTATGGATAATGTACTTTATGAATGAACTTCCTATAAGTCATTCGAGTCCAACTTTAATTTTATCCTCATGGATAACCATAATATATGTGCACAAAAATATTTATAACTTTATGTCCATAGACCAATTAAAGAGAAACTAAACACAAATTAATTAATGAATCTCATATATTCCACACGACTATATACTTTCTTTACCGGTAAACTTTTAGTCATAGGATCTGTAATCATTAATTCAATACTTATATGCTCAATAGTGGGTGGCCGAACCACCCCCTTAGGCCATGAGCCACCCCCAGACCGGCCGGTCTAGCGGTAGCCGAATCACCCCTAGGCAGAATGGGGTGGCCAGCCACCCCTTATAGGGTGGTTCATCCACCCCTGAATTTTCTTTTTTATATAGATTTAATTTTTAAAATTAAATTTAAAAATTAATATTTTAATTGGTCAAAACGGTGCGCCCATACAAACGGATGTTAAAAAAATTGGACAGCATGGATTTTAATGTAGTTTCGATATACCCAATGAGTAAATTGTCAAAAAAAAAAAACACTTAAGAATTTAAAAATTTTGGAGTGCTGACCCAAGGGTCTTTGATATAAATTCCCTTATTTTAATAATATTATTATATTTTTATAATATTATTATTATTTTCATTCATTCTTTTTGATGATTTATTGTTCATTTATGAGTTTTTCACCTAAATTATCCTCAATATTTTATTTATTGCTAATAACAAATTTAATTAAAGCCCTATTTGTGATTCAATAAGTTTTTCTATTTTTCTCTAATTTTAAGTATTTCATATCTAGACGCATATTTTCTAGTATACATATTTGATTAAAAATATTAACAAGTTAAACAAATATGATTTACAAATATATATATATATATTAGGATTATAATAAAATAAATTAGAAAAACAAAACAATGAAACATGTTTGAAAATTGGCAGGGATGTACTGCGGAGGAGGAGAGGAAGAAAAGGAAGAAAGGGACAGAGAGAGAGAGAGTGAGAGCAAAGGGCAACAGAGGAGAAAGGCCAATATTCCTCCTTTTCTGAGAAAAAGGAATCATGCTCTCTCTCCTTTGCCGACAGAGGAGAAAGAGAAGGATTAAAAAGAAAAAAAAAATAAAATTGACATGGCATATTTGTTTTTTTTGGGTTAATTGATCTTATTTTACAATGGGCGTATTATATTGGGGCCTTATTTTAAAGGCCATAAGTTTTTATGGGAAAAATGTTGGGCCTTATATAAAAAAAGTTGGGCCTTAAGTTATAAATAAAAATAAATAAAAAATTAGGACTTATTAAAAATTTTTTTGGGCCTTATTAAAAAACATTTTGAACCTTATTAATTGGGGGCCCTACGCGATGGCGTCAGTGGCCTAGCCATTGGGCTGGCCCTAATTAAATGATTCCAAATAGTACGTAGGTGTAATAATTAGTACTTGGCATGAAGAATCTTCCTCCCTTGATCGATCAATTGCATGATTAAAACAAAAAACAATACTGTGAAAACCAAATGCTCAAAGTCCAGCTGTGTGATATGTCATCATCCACCACCTGTTGGGACCATTTGGGTTTGTGCTTGATCAAATACTAGGCCAATCTGTGAGTCCCAACACGTGAAGCAATTTACTTTCGGAATACCCCACCATATGAATCATTTAGTACTATATGATTCAAAATATATAATATTATAATGTGTTGAGTATAATGCTATGTTGACTAACCATTGTTGCATTACTTTTTTTTTTTAATCAACTATTGTTCAATTCAAGGAGAAAAAAAAAATGATTAACAGTGTCACATTAACTCTTTGACAAATAGTAAATAAGCGTTGAATAATAATTATATATTGTAGAGTTCTGCAATATGTCATCATCCACCACCTGTTGGGACCATTTGGGTTTGTGCCTGATCAAATACTAGGTCAATCTTTGAGTACCCAACACACAGGGCTGGCCCAATTTATTTTGGGGCCTTAGGCGAAATTTTGGAGTTGGGCCTTACTTTTTTTAATATTTAAATATTAATTACTAATATTTATTTTAATAATATTATTATATTTTTATAATATTATTATTATTTTCTTTCATTTCAGTAATATGTTCATTGTTGTTTCAGGACTTTTAAGTTTAACTTTTACGTTCCTTCATTAGCTAATTACATTCTATTAGGGTCATAAATATTTGTAACAATAGAGTTAGAGACATCATTAATATTTTCATTATTTTCTAACAAGATAATTCTTTTTGATGAATTTATTATTCATTTATGAGTTTTTCACCTAAATTATCCTCAATATTTTGTTTATTGCTAATAACAAATTAATTTAAAGCCCTATTTGAGATTCAAACAGTTTTTCTATTTTTCATTTCTTTTAAGTATTTCATATCTAGATGCATATTTTCTATTAAACATATTTGATTAAAATATTAACAAATTAAACAAATATGATTTTTTTTTTAAAAAAAAAAATTCGGATTATAATAAAATAAATTACAAACATAACACAATAAAACATGTTTGAAAATTGGCAATGATGTACCGCAGAGGAGGAGAGGAAGAAAAGAAGAGAAGAAAACGAAGAAGAGGAAGGAGAGAGAGAGAGAGAGTGAGAGCAAAGGGCAACCAAGGAGAGAGGCTAATATTCCTCCTTTTCAGAGAGAAAAGAATCATGCTCTCTCTCCTTTGCCGACAGAGAAGAGAGAGAATGATTAAAAAGACCAAAAAAAAAAAAAATGATGTGGCATATTTGTTTTGTTTTGTTTTTTTTTTTTTTTTTTGGGTTAGTTGGTCTTATTTTTACAATGGGCTTATTATATCGGGGCCTTATTTTAAGGGCCTTAAGTCATTATGGGAAAAATTTAGGGCGTTATTTAAAAAAAAAATTGGGCCTTAAGTTTTTTTTTTTAAAAATTGAACCTTATTAATTGGGGGCCCTAGGCGATGGCGTTAGTGGCCCAGCCATTGGGCCGGCCCTGATTAAATAATTCCAAATAGTACATAGGTGTAATAATTAGTACTTGGCATGAAACATCTTCCTCCCTTGATCGATCAATTGCATGATTAAAACATAAAACACTACTGTGAAAATCAGATGCTCAAAGTCTAGTTGTGTAATATGTCATCATCCACCACCTGTCGAGACCAATTGGGTTTGCGCTTGATCACAAACTAGGCCAACCTTTGAGTCCCTAGCACGTGAAGCAATTTACTTTTGGGATACCCTACCATATAAATCATTTAGTACTATATGATTCGAAATATATAATATTATAATATGTTGAGTATAATGCTATGTTAACTAACCATTCTCATGCTACTTTTTTGATCAACTATTGTTCAATTCAAGGAGAGAAAAAAAATTGTAGATTAACAGTGTCACGTTAACTCTTTGCCAAATAGTAAATAAGCGTTGAATAATAATTACGTATTGCAGGATTCTGCAATATGTCATCATCCAACACCTATTGGGACCATTTGGGTTTGTGCTTGATCACATACTTGGTCAATCTTTGAGTACCCAACACGCATGGCTGGCCCAATATATTTTGGGGCCTTAGGTGAAATTTTGGAGTTGGGCCTTATTTTTTTTAATAATTAAATATTAATGAAATAATATTTATTTTAATAATATTAACATCTTTTGATAACATTATTATTATTTATATTTATGTTAGTAATATGTTCATTGTTGTTTCATGACTTTTAGGTTTAACTTTTATGTTCCTTCATTAGCTACTTGCATTCTTTTGCATTCTATTAGGGTTATAAATATTTGTAACAATAGAGTTAGAGACATCATTAATATTTTCATTATCTTCTAACAAGATAATTCTTTTTGATGAATTTATTATTCATTTATGATTTTTTCACCTAAATTACCCTCAATATTTTGTTTATTGCTAATAACAAATTTATTTAAATCCCTAGTTGAGATTCATTCAGTTTTTCTTTTTTTCTCTTCTTTTAAGTATTTCATAGCTAGATCCATATTTTCTAGTATACATATTTGATTAAAAATATTAACAAATTAAACAAATATGATTTATAAAAAAAAAAATTTCGGATTATAATAAAATAAATTAAAAAAATAAAACAATAAAACATGTTTGAAAATTGGCAGGGACGTACCGCGGAGGAGGAGAGGAAGAAAATAAGAGAAGAAAATGAAGAAGAGGAAGGAGTGAGAGAGAGCGAGAGCAAAGGGCGATAGAGGAAAGAGGCTCGTATTCCACCTTTTCTGAAAAAAAAAAAAAAAAAAGAATCATGCTCTCTCTCCTTTGCCGACAGAGGAGAGATAGAAGGATTAAAGAGACCAACAAAAAAAAATAATAATAATTTGATGTGGCATATTTGTTTGTTTGTTTGGGTTTTTTTTGGATTAATTGGTCTAATTTTACAATTGGCTTATTATATTCGGGCCTTATTTTAAACGCCTTAATTTTTTATGTGAAAAATTTTGGGCCTTATTTAAAAAAATTTTAAAAAAAATTGAGGCTTAAGTTTTTTTTAAAAATATATAATAAAATTTGGGCCATATTAAAAAAAAAAAATTTGAACCTTATTAATTGGGGGCCCTAGGCGACAGCGTTAGTGGCCTAGCCATTGGGCCGGCCCTAATTAAATGTTTCCAAATAGTATGTAGGTGTAATAATTATTACTTGGCATGAAACATCTTCCTCCCTTGTTCGATCAATTGCATGATTAAAACAAAAAAAAAAAAATACTATGAAAATCAAATGCTCAAAGTCCAACTGTGTAATATGTTATCATCCACCACCTGTTGGGACCATTTGGGCTTGTGCTTGATCACAAACTAGGCGAATCTTTCATTCCCCAGCACGTGAAGCAATTTACTTTTGGGGTACCCCACTATATGAATCATTTAATACTATATGATTTGAAATATATAATATTATAATGTGTTGAGTATAATGCTATGTTAACTAACCATTGTCACGTTACTTTTTGGATCAACTATTGGTCAATTCAAGGAGAAAAAAAAAATGTAGGTTAACAGTGTCACATTAACTCTTTGCCAAATAGTAAATAAGCGTTGAATAATAATTACATATTGTAGAGTTATGCAATATGTCACCATCCAACACCTATTGGGAGCATTTGGGTTTGTGCTTGATCACATTGTTGGTCAATCTTTGAGAACCCAACACGCAGGGCCGGCCCAACATATTTTGGGGCCATAGGTGAAATTTTGGAGTTAGGCCTTATTTTTTTTAATATTTAAATATTAATTAAATAATATTTATTCTAATAATATTATTATATTTTGATAACATTATTATTTACATTCATGTTAGTAATATGTTCATTGTTATTTCATGACTTTTAGGTTTAACTTTTAAGTTCATTCATTTGATATTTGCATTCTATTAGGGTCATAAATATTTGTAACAATAGTATTAGAGACATCATTAATATTTTCATTATCTTCTAATAAGATAATTATTTTTGATGAATTTATTATTCATTATGAGTTTTTCACCTAAATTATCCTCAATATTTTGTTTATTGCTATTAACAAATTTATTTAAATCCCTATTTGAGATTCAATCAGTTTTTCTATTTTTATCTTCTTTTAAGTATTTCATATCTACATTCATATTTTCTAGTAAACATATTTGATTAAAAATATTAACAAATTAAACAAATATGATTTATAAAAAAAAAATATTCGGATTATAATAAAATAAATTACAAAAATAAAACAATAAAACATATTTGAAAATTGGCAGGGATGTACCGCGGAGGAGGAGAGGAAGAAAAGAAGAGAAGAAAAGGAAGAAGAGGAAGGAGAGAGAGAGAGAGAGAGAAAAGGGCAACAGAGGAGAGAAGCTAGTATTCCTCATTTTTAGAGAAAAAAGAATCATGCTCTCTCTCCTTTGCCGACAGAGGAGAGAGAGAAGGATTAAAAAGACCAAAAAAAATAAAATAAAATAAATGATGTGTCATATTTGTTTTTTTGGGTTAATAAGTCTTATTTTACATTGGGCTTATTATACTGGGGCCCTATTTTAAAGGCCTTATGTTTTTATGTGAAAATGTTTGGGCCTTATTTAAAAAAAAATGGGCCTTAAGTTTGAAAAAAAAAATGGGCCTTATAAAAAATATTTTGAACCTTATTAATTGGGGGCCCTAGGCGACGGCGTTAGTGGCCCAGCTGTTGTGCCAGCCCTGATTAAATGATTCCAAATGGTACGTAGGTGTAATAATTAGTACTTGGTGTTGCACAAATTTAATTGTACTCGTCAATTGCACGAGTCGTTATGCAGTGTAGCGGGTGTGCAAGTGCGAGGTCGAATCTCACAGTGAATCGTGTTTATTAAAAACTAATTTTAAAATGCCTAAACTAATCATATCTTATCCTAGTTCCAAAAAATCAAACAGGTAACGTGCATTAAATAAAACCTAAATTAAATGCAATAAAAACAAAGAAATAAAAACACTAAGGCCTAGAATCCACCTCACCATATTAAATACATAAAATCATGCTTAGTCATACATCAAAAATGATTATGCTACTAGGCGTATTATATTTGCTATTAAATAGTTCATAGATCCGTCTATTTAAGCACTAATGCATGTCTTATTGTCATTACGAAATCTTGTCGAACTAATCGATGCAAACACTGTTTTAAGAGGTCACAACGGATATTGGTCCGAAGACGAATCATCCGATATATCTCCGGTTGAAACGACTATTGACGTTTAACGATTTATAAACAACAATCAACGCAATTTTGTCACAAAATTGAATTGAAACGAACAAGCAAAACAGTAAACAACGAATGGAGTATCAAACTAAGCATAAAAATATGTAAATAAAAACATGGTGAGGCTTCATCTTCAACCTTAGTTGAAGATTAGCCTCTCATGGGAACAAGAGACTAATTAAAACTAAAATAAAGCATTAAAATAAAATAAATGACGATTTAGGGGGTTACACAGTGAGGAACAGAGGGCTTCTGGCCTTTAAGGCGCCTCCCAAAACGTAAAATTAATTGAATACAACGAGGTTCTATTTATAAGCAAAATAAATCGTACTGCTAGGTCAGAGGTGCGTTCGATCGCACTAGGTGCGATCGATCGCATCCCTGCGTTCGTTCGATTGTGGTGATATACGTTCGACTGTAAATGCATCAAGTGCCACATGTGCTCGATCGTCAGAGTTGCGTTCGACCGCAATGCGTTCGATCGTACAGCTTGCGATCGATCGCAAATAACTGCCCACGATGCAATGAGAAAACGATGAAGGCTAGGGCCGGCTAGGGCAACCGCGTGAGACGCGGGCTGACGAGGCTTGCGTTTGATCGTAGGTCTTGCGATCGACCGTAATGCGCTTGATCACACCAAGTGCGCTCGATCGCACTTGATGGGACTTGCATCTCTTTAGCTCAATTCTTCCCTTTACGCCACGTTTTCATGGCAAAGACCTACAGCACAACACAACACTAAAACAATATAAAACATAAGATATTAACACAACTAAGAGCCTAACAAACATAAGTTAAGCGGGTTCCAATATACAATATTTAACACCGATCAAATACCCCCAAACTTACATTTTGCTAGTCTCTTAGCAAAACAAAACTACAAACACAAATAAAACAAGAAACATAAATTCACTTTCGTGGGAGAAACGATTGCATTTAGCGTATGTAACAAGCCTTTTAAACCCCTAGGCATCCCCAGTGGACGAGTGAAGTCTCGTGAGGGTTTTTCAAGAATCACACCTACAAACAATTATTTGGCACTATGTTATTAATGGACAAAGCCCTTCACACAAACACATGGTTCACACATTATTAGCAAATTTAACATGTTAAACATACGAACCACATCATCCAGGCATCCAAACATCATTTCACTCAATGTTGGAAAATTGAGACAACACATGCTCCATAGAGTGCAAAGTGAACTAACAACAAGATCATGGGGTTTCAATCATTCTCCAAAGACGTGTATCCCAAAATTCAAAGGAAAACAATGCGATAAATTAACCAAGTCTTGAATTGAAAGATGCAATTTTTTGTGTAGGCTGTGCAATGCTTGACTCCCTTAAGCTTCTAAATGACCTATGTAACGAGCGTTGGGCCAGTGACTCCCAAACCAAGCGGTTTTAGGGCACTAGATGTAGAGACATCCCTAGGGCTTAATTACTCAAGTCAAAAGAGCTACGGAGCCTAAACTAGCCATACAATTTTTTTTGCTGAAATTTCTCATCTTTTGACGCGAACACTCATTGCTTGGCCAGGCAAGAGGTCCGGTTACTCAACGAAAAGTTCGACTTATTCTGATTTTTTTTTTTATATATATTTTTTTAACAGCCAAGGTTTTCATCATCATATCGCAAACCTAAAAATCTCAAGACACACACTTCAAAGTCAAATCTCATACCCCACAAACCTTAATGCTAGTGTGCATGTGAAATATTAATCAAACAAGTGAAGTCTCTCTAATCCAACACATGAATCAAAAACTGAGATTTCTAATGATATGCAATGTTCAAATAAGTTAAACATACCAATGACATGCAATCCATAGTTATGATGTAAGTTGTGCCCAATCAACAACATAGCAACAAACAAAAAAAAAAAAAATTTATATACAGACAAAAACAAATATATACCGACAAAAACAAAACAAAACAACTAAATAAACAAACAAAAAGATAGACAGAATGTTTGTCCACATCCCCAAACTTAAATGACACATTGTCCCCAATGTGACAAGAAATACTATGCAGTGGGATGAGGAACCGGATGTGCAAAGGTCAAGGCGTCCCCCGAACTTAAACATCAAAACAACTGTAAAAAACTAACAGCAATCTTTTTCTCAAAGATCAAACATCAACGGTTAATTGCTGTTAGAAACACAATAAAATAAAATAAAGTGACAAAATAAAATAACAAAAAGAAAATAAATAAAAAATGAAGTGCAAAAAATAAAAAAGGAAAAATACCGCACCTTCCCCGCTCATATGGGTGTCCAACCAATTCCTTCCATCCTTTCTTCTTTAGAACTAGATACCCCTCTGGAAGGATGGTCCGCCATCTTATGTAGTTGTTCTTGTTTCGAGGAATCCACTTAGGAACTTGGTTCCTAGATTTGTGATCTTGTGAGCATGAATCCTCAAAAATTTCTACATAAGACGGCTCTTTGAGACATTGGAAAGATGGAACTTGTTGTATCTCGAGAGGGATTGAGGTGATTAAGGAGTGAGCTTCAGTACTCACTTCCTTGTCATTGGACCAATTTAAAATTGGCGGGGGCTCAAATTGCTCCTGGTTCTCTTCTTCTCCATTATCAGTTCGCTTCTTAGGAGTGGGATCCAATAAAGCCTTAGCTTGCTCATGTAACATGTCAATGTCCAAATCAAACTCAAATTGAGCGAAGCTCTCTTCCAAAAGATCCTCCAGACTTGGCTCTCTAAACCTCACAGCTTGCTTGAGGAACTTGTCTAGATCCAGATCATATTCAATTTGATCAAAACACTCTCCCGATGGATCTTCAAGACTAGGCTCTCTAAAAGTATCAACATGATCAAGTAGCCTGTCCAGGTCTAGGTCATCTCTATCTGGAGCAAAGTGTTCCATCTCAGGATCCTCTAAACTTAAATCATGCAACACACCATCTTGCACATCTAGCCTATCAAGGTCTAGGTCACAATCATCTGGGGTGAAACATTCCATCTTAGGGTCCTCTAAGCTAACCTCATCAGCAATCTGGGTGGCTTGGACATGCTCATGATAAGAATTGTTGTACTGCCCTCTTGCCATCTCCTGACTTTGAAGTTCCTCTTCCTCAATTTTGTTGAATTCAGCAACTAGATGACCGAACTGTCCTTCCAGCCTTGCGATTGCTTCAGTGTTCGTCACAGTGGCATCTATTATTTCTTGACAAGGTTGGTTGACTATTTTCCTAAACGCCTCGAGTGTGTCTTCCAATGATGGTTCTTGTGGCGTAGGAATGGTGGGTTGGCCGACTAGTTCAATGAATTCCTTAAGAGTTTCTTCCAAAGAAGATTGCTTAGGAAGAGGGTAGTCATGATGTGGTATGTTTGTGACCAAAATTTATCAATAATAAAATTACCACTCGCAATAGAACGAATCCCGTAGGATAGGGCTATATTGAGGGTGTCGAACCTCAAGGACTGTAGGGTTTCATTACTAAATTTGAAAGACTAAATTTAACCTAATTGAGAAAACGAGATTTGATTGTTGTAATTTAAAATGCATAAAATTAAACGCAGTGTTAAAAGTAATAATATCAGAGAGAGAGAGTATAAGGTACCGACTTCACCACAATCCGCACAACAATGGTAACCGTAATTCAATTCTAGAAACTCATAATCATGTATGTTATAAAAGACAAGAAATTACATATTAAAGGGTAATAATAATTCATCTGCGGTTAGCACGGATCGTCCGCCTAACCACTAAGATGCGGCACGACCCGTCTTCCCTAGGACTAAACTATAAAATCCCTTAATAAGTTTTATATGATTAACGGAATAGTATAACCCATCTTCGGTTGGCACGAATCGTCTACTCTAAACTAGGGCGTAGTACGACCCGTCTTTCCTAAGCATGGTCTATCTAATCCTATTAATCATATACATATTAAACCCATTGCATAACCATCAATTTTATGATCACAGAAAATAAAATTGATTGAGTTCAATACAGGCAAAATAAATTCTAAGACAAGATAAGAATTTCGCAAGTACTGATTTTAGAATTAAAGAACAATTGCATTAAAATTAAGAACAGAATTCCAGGGTTGCAATCCTCACAGTTATGCAATCAACATAAATAATATGAATTAACTGAAGTCAAATACAATCACCATTGTGCTTGGAAAGGGTTACATCGGTACCCCACAATGGGGGTTTAGCCGCTCATGTTGACGAATAAACTCCAAGAAACTTGTGTAATTTTCGCACAAGGGAAAACCCGAACCCCTTTTACATTGTATAATGGCCTATTTATAGACCCTAGGAAACCCTAGAAACCCTAATCACGGCCGTAGGTTAGTTTCCCACTTCAATTAGGAGACTTGGAGTCGCAATTAAGTTGTCCAACGCGCCCGCCGGGTTAAGTGCAGCCCGAGTGCGCACGTTCGCAGGGTGTGAGCGATCGTGCGCCCAGCGCACGTTCACAGGGTGTGGGCGATCGTTCGCCAGCACAGTAAGGTTGCTTCTCTGCCTTTTTAGTCCAATTTCCAACGGAGCTCATGTAATTTACCTGAAACACAAAACAAAATCAAGCAAAAAGCAACGCTAAGGGATTAATATATGCAAGTTAAAGGGCTTGAATGTGCAACATTCAACGCTTATCATACCCCCAAACTTACATATTGCTAGTCCCTTAGCAATACAAAACAAAACTAAAATGAAAAATATCAAAGATAAATCCAGCTTTCGTGGAATGTACGGTTGCATTTAGCATATGCAACAAGCCTTTTAAACCCCTAATAATTCCCTAGAGGACGAGTGAAGTCTCGTGAGGGTTTTCCAGAAATGATACCCACAAATATTGTGCACAGTTCATGTTATCCAAAAATTAAAGCATCACGCAAACCCATGATTTTCATTCATTAGCAAGCTTAAAAGATTAAACTCCATCTTCACAATAAATTGAAAATTAAAGTCTAATTACTTACAACAGGCAAGCTAAGGCATCAC
>VIBQ01000264.1:0-13932 GCA_006937295.1 Carpinus fangiana | reverse complement strand
TTCGACACCCTCAATATAGCCCTATCCTACAGGATTCGTTCTATTGCGAGTGGTTAATTTTATCATTGATATTTTTGGTCGTAAAATCATCACATCAGTATGTTTACTTCCGCTTAATTAGGCTCATGTCGTACCTAAACTGTGAGGTTTACTACTAAGTCATTAGACTTATGCTATTGTTACCCTTTTAGGAAACTTGCCTTTACAATCCGAAAGTGGCATGGCTGCTACTACTGACTTGTTAGGAGTTGCTTATTGATATCAGGTATGTTTACTATTATCAGTTAGTTGCTCCATGCCTTTATTTTGATGATTTATAGTTTTCTCAGATTTATTTCACATTTCCATGCATTTACTCTAATAATGCTAAAGGGGCGATTTCCTATTTAGTCACAAGTTGGCTTAACTGGGGTAATAGCCAGTAACCCTACCTAATTAGCTAAGGTTAATTTTGGGGGCGTTACATGACATGATTAAGATTTGATCTCAATAGCTTTGCTTAAGTTTAAGATTTGATTTGTTGATCTTTTGTTGAACAATGATGTTATGGTTTGTAATCTTTATTTTGGTGATGGTCTGATGACCAATACATTTAGAGATCTATTTTATGTTATGATGCATTTTGTTTTCTGTGGTGTATGAATGTGTGAATGTTTAATTAATGCTCTTTATTTCTATAGTTTAGAAAGTCTTCCACTAAGGTCTCTCATCTCTAAGAGATTGAAATCCCTGATTCTTGTCTCGAAAGGGATAGGGCTGAGAGACGAACCATAGGATCAATTACCAATTAATTGATTTGCTCATCAGGGTCATTACAGTTAAAATTGATCAAATGCTGGTTGAACCTAGAACCTATAAATTTCAGCTCAAACCCTTATGTCTAATACTTAAATATTATGAAAGACACGTTCTCAAAGAGAAAATATAAAGTGAAATGTGCAAAATGCCAAAATATTCCAAAAAGAAAATTTTCATAGTGTTAACTTTTGTACTTTGCTCGTCCAAAATTAAAAGTATAGATGTAGCTCTGAGCCTTGTCATAAGATTAAGGGGGAGAGTATTGGATAAGGGTGACTATGCCTTAGTACGGTTTGACTTCTAGCCTAACAAGTTATGAATTTCTTTTATATGGTTTGGAAGTTTTAATGTGCCTTCTTTGTCAATATATGTTTGTTAATTGCTTGGCTCTTGATTATGGCTTATCACACACAACACATATAGCATGAATAGTGATGGTACATAATGGCATGCCATGAGTTGCAACAATGATTTTGTTTATTTATCTTTTGAAACACTTGCATGCTTTACGTATTTTTGGCACTTTCAACAAGAGTTTATCCTAAATCTGCAATTTTTGATCATTTATTGGATATATTCTTCTTATGAATACTCATGTTTGCCATTTTTTTCCTTGTTTCATACATTGAGGGGGAGTTTTTGTTGATGTGCATTCATGATCTTGTATTATACTTCATGCATTTTCTTTTATCTGTGATCATGAGTTTTATTTATGTATTCCTGTTCCACATATGCCTTGATATATTTTGTGAAGTGTTTTAGGAAACATTAAAACCTTTTGTCATTTTGTGACAAAAAGGGGGAGTAAATATGGGGAGTTGACGGAATGTCTTGGCATATTGGTTTTGTCACCGAGTTGCCAAATGGGGAGTTTGTTAGTTCTTGTGTTGGCTATTTCGGTGATCAAAATGGAAGTTTGAAAGCACCAAAATCCAGTCACAAGCCGAGGCTGTTTGGACAGCAAGATAGCCTGTCCGGACAAAAATTCTAGCAAAATACAATGATCTCATGCAGTAGGTGTTTGGACAGGGTGTTAGGGTGTTCCGAAACCACTTCTAGCAAGCAGCTAAAATCATCTTTGAAGGCTGCGTTCAGACAGGCCATTACCATGTCCGGACACCTCGTAGGTTTTATGCCCAAAATGTGTTTTTAAGTGGGTCGAGGTTTAGGGTTTTGTATTTGATATAAATACATCCTTATAGAACTGAAGAGGAGTGAATTTCTACCCTAGAGTTCTTTAGAGGCTGAGCTAAGAGAGATCATATGTTGTGAGCTATAAACCGTTACTCTTAAAGTATATCTGTTAGTTTGATTGTGTGCTTTGATTGAGAAGTCGATCGGAAGGATCCGGTAAAAGAGAATCATGTTGAAGAAGTGTGAGCAAGGAGATGAGTTGTAGGTTTGTCAATCTTACAGAACCAAGGTCTTGCAAATGGTTATAAGTGTTCCTAGTGTTTGTAATTTTTGGATAATCTTTTGAGAGTAATTTCTTGGGTTTGGCTGCCCGGGAGAGGTTTTACTTTTAGAATGTTTTCTAAAAGGTTTCATGTTAGTAACCAAAATATATGTGACTGCCTCTTTATTGCTTTACATATTCTGATGATTGAATTGTTTATTTGTTTATAGTATCAATTCCGCATAAATTATGATATACAAGTTTTTAGAGTTGGCATAGCATTTTTTTCACAAGCGTCTCAACTAAACGAGCATCCACAAAGTTATGAGTACTACCTAAATCAATAAGGATTATCAACTTCTGATTCCTCAAGATTCCTACAATTCTCATGGTTTTTAGACTAGGAGTCACTGTAATAGCATTAAGGGAAATTTCTAGTGCCTCCTCAAGAAAAACATTTCCTAGATCTTCCTCTTCTTTGTTAGTATGATTAACATCTTCAACATGTTCTCCCTCAATTTCTTCAATTAGGAAGAGTTTTGGTATTGCACAGACATGACCTCTATTCCACTTAGCATCACATAATCATTTTCTTCTTCTCTTATTCATTCGACCAAGAGAATTTTTTTGAATAGTCACAAAAGCTTTAGGATTATCATTAGTGGATCCCTTAGACATATTATTATTGCTCCCAAAGGTATTTTGGAACTATTTAGGTTGATTGTGGAATTGAACCTTATTCGCAAAAGAATGGCTACCCTTACTAGGACCAAAACTTATATCAGTTGAAATTCTTTGAGTTCTAAAAGAACGTGGACCTCACACTCTTGGTATTAGTAAATAGGCATTCCTCCTAAATCCTTGCTAAAGAATAAGCATAAACTAATGTCCTAGGATTAAACATTCGAACTGGTAAATGAATATCATTCTTCAACCCCCTAGAAAACAACTAAGTTTGTGAGGATCTATCAATCTATGAACTCTATTTGCTAAAACCTCAAACTGAGTTTTATAATCTTCTAATGAATTAGTTTGTTTCCACTTAGATAGAGTCTCCACGAGATCATCATACAATCATTTACCAAATCTAACTTGAATGGCTAGAAGAAAATCTTCCAAGTAGATAGGTTATTAGTACACGTAAAGCTTGAAACCATGATAAAGCCTTAACTTCCATGTGAAATGCAATAATGCTAAGCTTCTGTCCTTCTAGAATATCATAATATTCGAAGAATTGTGATGCTTAATGATGAGAGTCAAATAGTGCATATTTGAACCCCTTAACTTATATTAGTTAGGCTCTTAGCTGTGTTATTTTCTGATGCTTTTGTTAGTTTTTGGTGTCTCAAGTGCATTGCAAGTTACTAACAGAAGAATGCGGTTAAAGGGGTGAAAAATGTGCATAATGAAGGAAGAATCCCCCAGCAGTGCGTTCGAACGCACACACTGCGTTCAAACGCACCTGCGTTCGAGCCCAGGAGTCGCGCTCGAGCGCATGTCCACATCAGCTGAAACCCTAGCATTTCACGTTGAACGGCCGCGCCGCACGGAGCATGAAGCCTCATATGCGTTCGATCGCATATGCTGCGATCGAGCGCATTGCGTTCGAACGCACATGTTGCGTTCGAACGCACTCGTAATGACCTGTCAGCACGCGAGAAAACCTAATTTTTTTAGTATAAATTTGCTTCTTTTATTTGTAAACCCTACGTTGGGAGGCGCCGTAGAGAGCAAAAACACGAATTTTGTCGTGTCTAAGCCTTTGTGAACGCTTTTTGATTGTAAGTTTCGTTTCTTCATGTTTTCAATTGATTTTGACATGTCTGTTGTGATCATGAGGGGCTAAACCTTCAACTGAGGTTGAAGATGAAGCCTCGTCTTTGATGAACAATTGTATTCTTGTCATTTTATATACACAATTTGATGTTTTATATAGTTGTTCAAAGTCCCTCCTTTGCTTGATTTATTTTGTATAATTGAGCGCCCTTTTTGATTTCATGCATTATTTTATATTCGGTGTGTTTTGTCTGGGGATACATTGAGTGATTGGATTGAGACTAATATCCATCGTGATCTACGGATACGGTGGATGATTTGATCTCAATTAAATACTCGTTGTGATTCTTTAACGGATAGATTCACCGAATGATTTTATATGCATGTTCACGACTGTTGAACAGTGATCAAAAGCATTTTAAATTATCAATTGTGTATGTAAAATGCGAGAATAAATTGTTTGATGAGACGAGGTGGATTCGGAAACCTTGGTGTTTAAATTGTTGTTTAAGTTAGTTTTATCAAAATTGCAAAACGAACGTCGAACTCTAGGAACTAGGTTAAAATAGGATTTGTTTAAATAGAAAAGTTGATTTTAACACAAAACACAATTCCCTGTGGATCGACCTCGCATTTTTAAGCGCACTTTACTGCACACGATTCGTACACTTGCGAGTATTATTTTTGATACGATCACTTAACACCATGAGTCTGGATATTTGCCATTAAAACTTGGAAACTCCAATTGAAGAGTTTTGGTGTAGACTGCATCACCAAACTAAATGCATCGTGACCTTGTTGACAACCAAAATTCAGACCATAAGCAGCATTGCTTTCAGCTTCATTTGGCTGTAGAGAACCTTTTTGTTTGGTAGAGCTGGACAATATTTATGCAATCTGCTTCAACTGCGTTTCTACTCTTGGCATCTTCCTCACGCACTTTGGTGTACCAAAAATAAAGTACTTGCAAGTGTACGAGTCGTATGCAGTAAAGTGCGCGTAAAAATGCGAGTTCGATCCACAGGGAATTGTGTTTTGTGATGAAATCAATATTCTATTTAAATAAATTCTATTTTAACCTA
Organism: Carpinus fangiana; assembly: GCA_006937295.1. Taxonomy (NCBI): domain Eukaryota; kingdom Viridiplantae; phylum Streptophyta; class Magnoliopsida; order Fagales; family Betulaceae; genus Carpinus; species Carpinus fangiana. The sequence goes on along the minus strand of VIBQ01000264.1, from coordinate 8,880 downwards.
GTTCCTTGAGTTCGAAGTTGGTCGTGCAATTTTCACAAAACTAAATTAAACGATAATTTAAACAACAATCAAAGTAAAACATTAAGGTTTCTAAATCCGCCTCGCCAAATCAAACAGCATACGCTCGCAATTTACACACACAATTGACAATCAAACGCATTTTAACAGAGTTCAAAAATCATAAACATGCATGTAAAATCATTCGATGAATCCATCCGTTAAAGAATTACAACGAGTATTTAATTGAGATCAAATCATCCACCGTATCCGTAGATCACGATGGATATTAGTCTCAATTTCAATCACTCGATGTATCCCCAGACAGAACACAACGAATATTAAACAATGCATGAAATCACAAAAGACGCTCAATCACATAAAGTAATAAAGCAAGAGAATTAATTTTGAACAAATAAAATATCAAATTGTGTGTATAATTTCACAAGAATACAACTGTTTATCATTGACGAGGCTTCATCTTCAACCTTAGTTGAAGGTTTAGCCTCTCATGACAACAACAAACAAGAAATTATCAATTGAAATCATTGAGAAATTAAACTTACAATCAAGAAGCGTTCACAAAGGCCTAGGCACGACAAAATTCGTGTTTACAAAAGAAAGATGCTAATTTATACTAAACAACTAGGTTTTCTCGCGTGCTAACAGATCATCACGAGTGCGTTCGATAGCAGTAACTGCGATCGAACGCATGCGGGGCTTCAAGTTCCGTGTGGCTTGAATGCAGGTGCGTTCGAACGCAACATCTTGCGATCGATCGCACAGCCAGTGTAGCTCTTGTATTTTCTTGTGCTAAATTTCCACCCTTTAACCGCATTCTTATGTCAGTGACCTGCAACACACTTAAGACACCAAAACTAACAACATCATCAGAAAACGACACAGCTAAGAGCCTAACAAATATAAGTTAAGGGGCTCAAATATACAATATTTGGCACTCATCAAATACTCCCAAACTTACATTTTGCTAGTCCCTTAGCAAAACAAAATGAAGAACATAACAAAAACAAGAAATATGAGTCCACTGTCGTGGGAAAAACGGTTGTATTTAGCATATGCAACAAGCCTTTTAAACCCTTAGGAATTTCCTAGAGGACGAGTGAAGTCTCGTGAGGATTTTTCAGGAATGACACCCACAAACATTTTATTAACACTATGTTATTGACAGACAAAGCTTTTCACTTAAACACATGGTTCATACATCATTAACAAGTTTAACAAGTCGAACATACAAACCACATCATCTAAACATCCAAACACCATTCAACTCACTGCTAGAAAATTGAGACACATATGCTTCAAGAAGTGAAAAGTGAACTAACGCAAGGTCATGCAGTTTCAATCATTCTCAAAGAAAATGTGTATCCAAAAATTCATAGGACTGCACTACGATGAAAACAACCAACGCTTGAAATTTTATTTATTTATTTATTTATTTTTTTTAGTGTTGGCTGTGCAATGCTTGGCTCCTTTAAGTTTCTAAACGACTTATGTAACGAGTATTGGGCCAGTGACTCCCAAACCAGATGACTTTAGGGCACTAGATGTAGAGACATCCCTAAGGACTTAATTACTCAAGTCAAAAAGAACTACGAAGCCTAACTAGCCATACAATCACTCAGCTGAACTTTCTCCTCTTTTTACGCGAACACTCACTGCTTGTTGAGGCAAGAGGTCCGGTTACTCAATGAGAAGCTCAACCTTATGATTTTTTTTTTTTTTTTTGATAGCCAAGGTTTTCCTCACCACATCAACCCACAAATCTCTAGAGACACAATCTCCTAAAGTCAAATCTCATACCCCATGGACCCTAATGCTAGTGTGCATGTGAAAAATCTATCCAACATATGGGTCTCTCTAATCCAACATATGAGTAAAACACTGGGATTTCTAATGATATGTAATGTTCAAACAAGTTATACATACCATGACATGCAATCCACAGTTATGATGTTAGGTCAAGATCAATCAACAACATAGCAAAAAATTTTTTTTTTTTTGAACAAACAAAATAAATAAAATGACAGATATGTCTACCCCACCCTCAAACTAAAATGTCACATTGTCCCCAATGTGACAAAAAATACAATACCAGAGGGAAGGCGCAAGTCAGGCACAACGTAGGAGAACGCTCCCCCAAACTTGAACGGCAGACACTCGACCTGAAAAACACATAAAAACATAACAAAATGCACAAACAAGGTCAAATAACATAGAAAAATAATGAGGGTTGCCTCCCACAAGCGCTAAGTTTAAAGTCTTCAGCCAGACTCTCCACAAGAGATGACAATCACTCTGAATAATTCGGATCTTCCAACAGAGTCGTCTCCAACTTTCTACTTCTCAACTCTAAGAATGGTTTTAATCTTTGTCCATTGACCTTAAAAGTGTTACCATTCTTGGGATCCTCAATCTCGATGGCCCCATGAGGAAACACTGACCGAATGATGAAAGGGCCGGTCCATCGAGATTTCAGCTTGCCTGGAAATAGATGCAATCTTGAATTGTAAAGAAGGACCTTCTGACCAGGCTCGAAAGATCGCCTTAAAATGCTCTGGTCATGAGCCTTCTTCATCTGTTCCTTGTACATCCTTGCACAATCATATGCATCATTCCTTATCTCCTCCAATTCATTGAGTTGGAGCTTTCTCTGTGAGCCAGCCTTCGAAAGATTGAAGTTTAACTGCTTGATGGCCCAATATGCCCTATGCTCCAACTCGACGGGAAGATGACATGCCTTCCCGTACACAAGCCGATAGGGTGACATCCCAATCGGAGTCTTGAATGCTGTTCTGTACGCCCACAGTGCGTCACTTAATCGCAGAGACCAATCTTTTCTATTAGGATTCACGGTCTTTTCCAAAATGTGCTTGATCTCACGATTGGACACTTCAACTTGTCCACTTGTCTGTGGGTGATAAGGGGTAGCAACCTTATGGGTGATGAAATACTTCTTCATCAACTGCTCGAAAATTCGGTTGCAGAAATGCTTGCCTCCATCACTTATGATTGCTCGAGGTGTACCAAACCGAGCAAAGATAGTGTCTCTCAAAAATTGGACCACCACTCTGTGGTCATTAGTCTTGCAAGCAACGGCCTCCACCCACTTGGACACATAGTCCACAGCAACCAAGATGTACAGATTGCCATAGGAGTTTGGAAATGGTCCCATGAAATCAATGCCCCACACATCAAAAATCTCAACGATCAAAATCGGGTTGAGGGGCATCATATTTCTTCTAGAGATACTCCCTAGCTTCTGACAACGCTCACAAGATGTGCAATAAGTATGAGCGTCTCTAAACAAGGTGGGCCAGTAAAATCCACACTGTAAAATTTTTGCAGCTGTCTTTTTAGCACTGAAATGGCCACCACAGGCATGATCATGACAAAAGGAGATGACATTGGTTTGGTCATGCTCAGGTATACATCTTCTAATGATTTGATCGGGACAATACTTAAACAAGTAAGGATCATCCCAGAAAAAATATTTCACCATGGCCAAAAATTTGAACTTATCTTGTCGCCCCCAATGCAAGGGCATTTGGCCGGTGACAAGGTAGTTTACTATGTCAGCAAACCATGGTGCGGGATTCTGAGCAATGTGCATCAATTGCTCATCAGGGAAAGTCTCAGATATGGGGATGGCGTCCTCAGTGTAGCCCACAGTCAATCTTGACAAATGATCCGCCACAACATTTTCGGAACCCTTTTTATCTCGAATTTCAATGTCGAACTCTTGAAGAAGCAAAATCCATCGGATAAGACGAGATTTAGCATCCTTTTTAGAAAAAAGATACTTCAATGCAGCATGATCCGAGTAGATTATGACTTTAAATCCTAGCAAATAGGATCTAAACTTGTCTAGCGCAAAAACGACAGCCAACAACTCCTTCTCAGTGGTGGAATAATTGAGTTGCTCATCGTTCAGAGTTCTACTTGCATAGTAAATGACACTGCCTCAAAACAGCTCCAACAGCGTAATCTGATGCGTCACACATTATCTTAAAAGGTGCACCCCACTTGGGTGGCTGAATAACTGGTGTGGACGTCAGAATCATTTTCAGAGCCCTGAATGCTTGCTTACACTCCTCATCAAAAATAAACGGGGTCTCCTTTACCAACAACTTGCACATGGGCCTGGCGATCTTGCTGAAGTCCTTTATGAATCGCCTATAAAAGTCTACATGGCCCAGAAAAGAACGAACATCCTTTACTGTACGTGGGGGTGGAAGGTTGGAAATCAGATCCACCTTCGCTTTGTCAACCTCAATTCCCCGATGAGATATGACGTGCCCCAGTACAATACCTTGCTTTACCATGAAATGGCACTTCTCCCAATTGAGTACAAGGTTCTTTTCCTTGCATCTCACCAAGACCAGCATGAGACGGTGCAGACACTCGTCAAAAGATGAACCGAAGACCGAGAAGTCATCCATGAAAATCTCAAGGAAACATTCTACCATGTCAGAAAAGATACTGATCATGCACCACAGAAAAGTGGCAGGTGCATTGCATAACCCGAAGGGCATGCGACGGTAGGCGAACGTCCCAAAAGGACAGGTGAAAGTAGTCTTCTCCTGATCTTCGGGGTCCACAGGGACCTGGTTATACCCAGAATAACCATCCATAAAACAATAGTACTCGTTCCCAGCCAACCGCTCCACCATCTGATCGATAAACGGAAGTGGGAAGTGATCCTTCCTAGTGGCAGCATTCAACTTGTGGTAGTCAATGCAAACTCTCCATCCTGATTAAACCTGAGTCGGCACCAACTTGTCATCTTTATTCTTGACTACCGTCAGTCCAGCCCGCTTGGGCACGACATGAATTGGGCTCACCCATTTGCTGTCAGAGATCGGATATATGATCCCAGCATCTAACAGCTTATTCACTTCAGCCCTGACAACTTCTTGCATGGCTGGGTTGAGCCTTCTTTGTGGCTCCTTCGATGGCTTGGCATTCTCCTCTAGATGAATCTTGTGCATCACCACCGAGGGGCTGATTCCCTTGATATCCTCAATGGTCCAGCCGATAGCCTCTTTATGTTCTCTCAAAACGTCCAATAGCTTCTCCTCTTGAGCATCAACTAAATCAGAAGCTATGATCACCGGTAAAGACTCTGCTGGACCTAGGAACTTATACTTGAGATTTTCTGGTAACGGCTTAAGTTCCTTCTTGGGAGGATTGGGAACAATGGTCTCTTCCTTCTCACTACTCACCAGAGGAGTAGTCTCTAGCATCGCATCTGCTTGCTCAAGCAACTTGTCCAAGTCAAGATCCTCTCCAAACTGAGTAAAGCATGCCTCCAGGGGGTCCTCCATGCTTGATTCCTCAACAGCCTCTTCCATGATATCCTCTATCAAGCACACTTGCTGCACTTCATCATATTCCAGTGGTTGTTTCCTGATATGGAAAATGTTCAATTCCACTGTCATATTTTCGAAGGAAATCTTCATGACCCCCGTCCTACAATTAATTAGGGCGTTAGCCGTAGCTAAGAATGGTCGCCCTAAGATCACCGGTATTTGACTCCCTAAGTTATGAACCGGCTTTGTGTCAAGCACAATAAAATCCACGGGGAAGTAAAATTTATCGACCTTGATTAGCACATCTTCCACAATTCCCCGTGGAACCTTCACTGACCTGTCAGCTAACTGCAGTGTCATGGTAGTAGGCTTCAACTCTCCAAGCCCTAACTGCACATAGACTGAGTAGGGTAACAGATTAACACTTGCTCCCAAATCCAATAAGGCCCTCTCAATCTGGCTGACTCCAATCATGCAAGAAATGGTAGGACATCCAGGGTCCTTGTACTTGATGGGCAACTTGCATTGCAGGATAGAACTAACCTGCTCGGTCAGGAATGCCTTCTTAGGGACATTCGTCTTCCTCTTTACAGTGATCAAGTCCTTCAAGAACTTGGCATAGGAAGGTATTTGCTGGATGGCGTCCAAAAACGGAATGTTAATCTGGACTTGCTTGAACACCTCCAGAATGTCCTCAAATTTTCCTCCTTTCTTAGGCACTTGAAGTCTTTTAGGGTAGGGCGCCTTAGGTTCAAAAGACCTAGGAGGGTCCTTCGCAATGGGAGTGGCTGTAGATGGCTCCGCATCTCTTTCCTCTTTGTTGCCACTCGCTTCCTCATCTTGCCCAGCAATGTCAACTTCTGGGTCCACCACATGATTGTCCACTTGTCTCCCTGACCTCAGTGTGACAATCGCCTGCACATGCTCTTGCCCGTGTGCCGAATTGGAAGAATTTCCAATTGCAAACGCCTTAGGATTCGGCTCGGGCTGGCTTGGGAACTTTCCTTTTTCTCTTTCACCCAAGTGATTAGCTATTTGTCCTATCTGATTCTCCATCTTTGTTATAGCTTGGGTGTTGACCATAGTCGCATTCTTCACCTCCTGGATAGCCTGGCTATTGACCATGGTAGACTTCTGGAGTTCTTGCATCAGCTGGCCATTTGATTGGATGAATGTCCTCATTGTTTCTTCCAAAGCTGATTGAGGTGAAGATGCAGGCACTTGAGAAGAAGGCTGATTGTGCTGCTATGCCTGAAATCCAGGAGGATATTGGGTTTTAGCATTCTGAGGTGCTCCTCCCTGATTTTGCTTCCACGAAAAGTTTGGATGGTTCCTCCATCCTGGATTATACGTCTCTGAGTAAGGTCCAGCTGACTACTTTCGGTAATCATTGAAAGCATTCGCTTGTTCCATCGGGTACTCAGAAAATACCGGAGCAGATGGACAATTCTGTGCTGAGTGCATAGGACTCACACAAATGGAACAGCTATCAACAGTGTAAGTGTTGGCAGCATTGATGGATGGACCTACAGCGAGAGGGCCGAGCCTCTTGGTGAGTGCATCTATCTTCATGTTCATCTCAGTCTCTCCTTTCAACTCATAGATGCCTCCTTTCTTTGGGATATGGGCAGATTTATCCCGACAGCTCGTAAAATCCCAGACTTGTGAGCTGTCGGATAGCTTATCCAATGCCTTGTACGCCAAATCTCCCGTCAAGCTTAAGAATGCCCCCCCGTTCATTGATTCAATCATGCTACGGTTGGGCTGAGATAGCCCTTGGTAGAAAAACTGAACCAGTCTCCACTTCTCATATCCATGTGGAGGGCACTTTATCAACAGATCCTTAAACCTTTCCCAACTCTCTGAGAATTTCTCATCCTCTTCTTGCGTGAAAGAGCTGATCTCTTTTCTGTATTCATTGACCTTCGACATCGGGAAAAACTTATTATAAAACTTGCTCAGTAAACTTTCCCAAGATGTGATAGACCCGGGCGTGTTGGAATCCAACCATGCCCTGGCTCTATCGTGAAGAGAGAATGGAAACAGTCTAAGGAGAACCGACTCTTCAGAAAAGTTCTGAAACTTGAATGTGGCACATATTTAAACTTCTTAACATGGCCATAGGGGTTCTCAATATCTAATCCATGAAAAGAAGGTAAAAGTTGAATGACATGCGGCTTTAAGTCGAAATGGGTGGCATTGGTGGGTGGCAACACTATACAAGAATGGGAACTAGTCGCAACAGGTGCGAACAATTCCCGCAGTGATGTAGTGAAGTCCACGTGCCATTGCCTGGCTTGCTCTCCGTTTCCCGCTCTCACATCCTCATTCTCGAATGTGGGTTGCTCCGCATTCTCAGGTCTATTCTCTTGTTGGTCTCCCATCTCACCTCTAATCTCACTCACAGCAGGTGCCCTTCGAGTCCTCCTAAGAGTTCTATCTATGTCGGGATCTAAGGGTATCAACTCTAGGTTCAGGGATCTCCGACCAAGCATGCACCAAGCACAAGTTTCTTTTTTTTTTTTTTTACAAAGAAATAAAAATAAAAATAAAAATAAAATCAAGATAAAGAGAATAAACTAATAAAGCAAAAACAAAGTATTCACAAATAAAGAACTCAACTGAAATATGAAAGAAAACAAAAATATGCACAAAAATAATTAATGAAGAATTAACAAACTAAAAACATTAAACAAAAAGGTGGTGCTTAGCTGCTGACTGCAGCCCTGTGATCGATCGCTGGAGGTGTGCGTTCGTTCGCAACTGCATTCGAACGTCAATTCGTGCGTTCGATCGTGATCTACGTTCGAACGTCTAGCACTTGCGTTCGAGTGTCCGCTGGATGTGCGTCTGTTTCACCGTTGTCAAACGCAGGCGCGTAGGATTGTCCCGAGTGCGTTCGAACGCACTGAGGTGCGATCGATCGTACTCGGCAGGGGTTGAATTCCGAACTCTGCAGCAAACACCAAAACACAAAAGAAACCCTTTTTTTTTTTTTTTAGATCAAAACAGGAACTAAAATAAAAAATAAATAAACAAACTTGCAAGCAATAAAAACAAGAAAATTAACTAACTAGTAGAAAAATAAAATCAACTCAAATAAAAAATCTATTTTTACAAAAAACTAACAATTCCCCAGCAACGGCGCCAAAATTTGGTGTACCAAAAATAAAGTACTCGCAAGTGTACGAGTCGTATGCAGTAAAGTGCGATAAAAAATGCGAGGTCGATCCACAGGGAATTGTGTTTTGTGATGAAATCAATTTTCTATTTAAATAAATTCTATTTTAACCTAGTTCCTTGAGTTCGAAGTTGGTCGTGCAATTTTCACAAAACTAAATTAAATGATAATTTAAACAACAATCAAAGTAAAACACTAAGGTTTCTGAATCCGCCTCGCCAAATCAAACAGCATACGCTCGCAATTTACACACACAATTGATAATCAAACACATTTTAACAGAGTTCAAAAATCATAAACATGCATGTAAAATCATTCAATGAATCCATCCGTTAAAAAATTACAACGAGTATTTAATTGAGATCAAATCAT
>VIBQ01000263.1:0-16650 GCA_006937295.1 Carpinus fangiana | reverse complement strand
GTACACTTGCGAGTATTATTTTTGATACGATCACTATGCAAAACTACCCCACGTAAAAGCCCATGCAAACAGTCCTAGTTCTACATGCCCATATGCGGTACAGGAAAAAGAAAACGAAGTTGTATCAGTGAATCCAAACTTAGGTGGCTTTTAATGATGCCAAAAAATTAGGGCATTTGTAGGAATATCAAAATATCCGAGATTTCGGTTAGCTAGATAGATATGAAGTACCTAGCAATGATTTAGGGCAAATTAAAACAAAGCAGGCCTCAAAAGTCGAAATTGCCCCTTCTATGAAAAGAAGGGTATTTTGGTAATTTGAGGTTAATCGAAAATAATGAGGGTTACGATTAACGAGGTGGTATTGGATCCCATGGTGATCAATTAGGACCCAGTTGATTAGGTTAGGTGGTAAAAGACGAAAATGCCCCTTCTAGGAAAAGAAGGGTATTTTGGGGAAATTGTGAGACTTGGATGGGGTCTTCAAGGACCGGGTTAACAAATCGAGTCATTGAGAAAGGTTCGTGCCTCCAAAAATTTGGTAGGTTTGAAATTCTAGTTTAGGGGATCGAATTAGGGCAAAAATTCTATCCTTTAGGTGTGAGGGGTATTTTGGTCATTTTGGACTTGGACAAGAAATTCCAACCCGAACAGTCCAAATCAAAGGCTAAACTCCAAAGTACAAGTTTTGAGTTTCAAGTGGTCCAAAGGACCCCAAGAAATCACAAGATCCACAAAAATCTGAAACCCCCAATTTCTAAAACTAGGGTTTTGACCCAAAACTTTTTGGTCAATTTCGGGCAAAATGGCGATTGGGTTTTGTTCCTAAGTCATCAAGGAAGGGTTTAGGTCTCATTTCATGCATTAATTGCATGCAAGAATCAAGAAAATTTAAGAATTTTGGATTTAGGGCAAAAACCCCCAAATCTGAATGGGTACAATTTCAAAGGGAAAAATGCTAAAATTGCATGCACATACAACTTGTAACATGTCCCTAGTTCACAACCAAGCCAGCTAGAATGCCAAAATGCAAGAAATTTCAAATATTTAAACCAAACCCTAGAATGGCGAAAACTTCAAAAATTTGGGAAAAATCTTCGTATCTTGATTAAATTTTGAAAATGAGGTGGGAATCCCTTCAAACCTTTAGAGACTTGGCCGAAAATCAATGTGGGAGTGTTTGGGTAGAGAGAAAATAAGAGAAAACCAAAATGAATAGGGTTTGAGGACGTTCGGCCGTTTTTATAAAAGGTTGCGTTAATGGCGTACATTCGGTCACGGGTGCGTACGTTCGCTTAACCCTAATATATATATATATATTTTTTTAAGCTTTTAGAAATTTTTAAGGCACAGAAAATTTAGAAATAAATGACATAGGTCAAAATGATTTTATTTCTGAAATTCGGGGTACAGTGAAAATTCGTTTGTGCTTTACAATCAACCCCAGATGTCTAAACACAAAACTCACCATTGCTAAGGGTGAGAGAAAACCCAGCTAGCTAGCTTCTAAGGATTACTACCCCAAGACCTATCACTCCCTAGACGAGTCTTAAGACAGGTCTTCCCCATCCTTAACCAGTGCCTCGTAATCCTTGTTGATGCTGGAGAGAAACACAGTCCTTTGACGGTCAGATCCATCTAGTAATGCTCTTTCCTTTAGCAATCGAATTTCCTCTAATTCCATTCAGGCGTATTCAACTGAAATATGAGTTAGATGAGTATGCATTGCTCGCTTCCTTTCGTCACTTAGATAAGGGTTAAACCTCCTAGGGATAGGTGGAAAATCTTGTATTGCCGAGATACAGCGATACTTGGGTACGACTGGTTTCTTCTTAGTCCCTTCACTTGCCTCCTTTCCTTTAACTAACTTAGGGACAGGCAAAGGCTTTAGCTCCTGGTTAGCCTAGGTTGAAACCCTGAGTTCACCAGAGCGAGGTTGGTATTCGGGTGCATAAGGTTCGAACTCAGCTGGCCACTCACGAATAGTCGGAAGGCATCTACAACCATTGTGCATTTGAGTACGAAGCAGGATCAGGTGCCTGTAATGCAGAAGAGGCGATCCAGTTCATCCCAAGTTAGACAATCAAATAGGCCGTTACGGTGGCCTGCACCAACAAACAAGGGAACTAGACCTACCCTACGCTTCAGTTCCTTAAGATCAAACCAAGGTACTATATCCTATTCTCAGATTTATAGCTATGGTCGACAAGACCGTATGCTCTGATACCATACTGTAACGCCCCTAAGATTAGCCTTGGCTAATCTAGTGGAGTCATTGGCAATTTACCCATTTGAGCCAACTTGGGACCAAACGGGAAATCACCCTTATAAAAATGTCAGAGTAAAAGCAAAGGAAGGTGAATAAATCTGAGTCACTATAATTTATCAAGTGAGAACATGGAGCTGCTAAATAGTAAAGACAAACCTGTAATTATAAGTAAGCCTAACCAGTCAAGCAGTAGCATCTCTTGCCACTTCCATAGCAACAAACCAGGTTACCTAAAGAATAATAATCGCGTAAGTCTAACAACTTAGTAAGTAAACCTCACAATTTAGGTATGACATGAGCCCAATTAATGAAAGTAAACATGCAAGTTAAGTATAGCCAAAAAGAGGGCACTACCTCCGTTAATACACCATTTAATGGGTTTTAGGGTTTTCAAAGCTTATGGTGTAGAACCAGCGATCATTGCCTAATTGTTTTAATGTAGAAAAAGGCTAATGCATTATAAGTCATAACTCCCATACATGGTCTACCCGAGATATTACCCCTTCTCAGCAGGGTTGGTGCTGTCCCAATGGACCTATAGTACAATGCCAGTGCCCCAGCCATTGCACAACATACCACATATAACATTAGTGGCATGATCAAATCCGAACTCGAGTAGCCCACACCAACTAATGATGTCCATCCTATAATTACCAAACCATTGGGAATGGTTGCACCGTGGTCACAAAACCAATGGATCCAAAGCCCTCATATAACACACACATTTGACCATAATATGCAGTTTATATAGTAAGCCCATGACCGTTCATACTGCACGTACCGGCGTGCCATGTCTTACGATGCATCTTAGCAGTTAATTAATAGCACAGTTACCAAGTAATTACGAAAAATAGGCATGCTCATATCATATTCGTGGTCAGTCAACTGACATATCTCACGTTTTAGGTAAAAAGGGTGTAAGTATCTACTTACCTCGCGCACTCGAGTGAATCCTCTGACCAAGCTAGTTCCTGTTTAAACGGATACAAGACACCATTATTCTAAGCCTTACGAAACCTATAAATATGGCTAAGCCAAAGCATACACGTGTGAAACTCAAGAACCGGTACTCTGCCCACTGACCGTACGTCTGGCCTCGATTGCGTACATCCGCTCAGTGTGTTAAGCACACCATTTTAAGATTCAAACAGTGCATGTTTCGAGTGGCATTTATAGACCTCTAAACCTCATCTAAGTTAGCAAAACAACACATGCAATGAAGAAATCATAGCACAATGAAACTTTGAGAAAATCCTTTGAAAACATCATTATCTTTAAAGAATGCTTAATGAACACTTTGGAAAACCTCATCAAGGCAGAAATATAAGTTAAAATAATGCTGAACACAAAGAGAACAGAGCTTACCATGAAGCTAAGTACGGACATGGTCTCCTCTCCTCGGAAACTCCTCCTTGAAGCTCACTCTCACCAATTTCTCACTCAAAACTCAAGGGAAGGATTTTGGCAGCCTAGAGGCATACCAAGGGAAGGAAATAGGCATGAGAAATGAGAGGTGGGATGGGCTATTTATAGGAAAAGTTCGCCACCAACTCTCTGACAGAGCAGCGAACGTCCAGCAACCCTAACGTACGTTTGGTGGTCTTTGCATAGTGGTCCAAAAGGTGTCTCGTACGTCCAGGTATTACCCAAAGGGTATCCCAAAAAGTAGCGTACGTCCGGTGGTCCCACGTACGTCCGTAATACTATTTGTACAGCGTATGTCTGATGGTCTCCCCCCGTACGTTCGAACTACAGACAGCAGCGTAAGTCTGCCAGACCTAGCTTACGTTCGCCTTCTAAGGGTTAGTGTTTGGCTTCTATTTTCTAAAGGTTCAAAGTGTGATTAGGTTAACGCTAAGGGTTTTGCGTCTCGCTAAAACACCATTATTGAAAACCTTTGTTGATTGCTCTTGTGGAAAAGATTTTGTCTAATAAAAAGGTTGGTTTTTATCGGGGTATTACACCTAGCTCTTTAATTACGTTGTTATGCTGCTCGATTTTTGTCATAGTTTTAGCGTAGTTATGCTTTAAATCTTGTTTATGTTAGTGTTTTGTTAACTTAGCATGGTTACGTTGCATGGAGGTTTTATTTTGACTTAGAAAGCCCTAAGAAGCCCTTTGGTGGGCTTAGGAGTTGGCTTGGAGGATAAGAGGGCGAGTGGAGAAAATGAGGTTCTCCTGAAAACCTCGAAGCGAACATACGGTCTCAAGACTGGACATATGGTCTGAAGTATCACAGTGGATTATGGCCCCGAGCCCAAACGTACAAAATCCAAAGTGTGACAGGGGACTTTATTTTCAACTAGTCGTTCCATAGCTCTTGTTTTCCTTATTTTAGAGTTGTTTTAGTAGAAATATGACTAATAGAAGGTTTTTCACAAATTTGGAGAACCCGGATTGTTTGGAATTCTCGGAGACGTGTTACAACTCAGGTGAGTTTTAACTCACATAATGCAACTCTCATAGTTTAGACTTGCTGCACATGAACTCTAGTATTTTAAGAAAATGTTAATAAAGTGAGACTCGTAAAAGAACATGTATGTAAAATACAAACAAGATAATTTGCATCGTATGACATGGTACACTGGTACATGCGGTATAATTGTCATGGGTTTATTATACATGTTAGCTTTATTGTCAAATGTATGTATTATATGGGCCTTGGATCCAATGATTGTTTGTGGCCTGCGTAGCCTTAATGGGCAGTCACTACAAGACGTACATCATTAGCGTATGGGCCACCTGAGGTCAGACTCTGTCGTGCTGCTAGTATTATGTATGGTAGTGTGCAATAGCTGGGGCACTGACATTGTACTACAGGTCCCTCAAGACAGCGCCAACCTTACTGAGAAAGAGTAATATCTCAAGTAGACCATACTGTTGAACTATGACTGTTACTCTGTATCATATGCATATATTATATATCTATATCACACATAATATAAACTGTCATGATGAAACTGTCATCTGCTTTACAAAAATATTAGAGTTCATTACTAAACTGGCATGGACATTATTTGTGTTAATAACCACCAAGTCTTAGACTTACCCTTTTTTATTTATTTTTTTCCCATCATTACGAATATTTGCGAGGTTTAGCTATCGTTGGTGGGCATGCCATTAGAGCCAACCTGGGTGATAGCACAAGACTTGGTGATAAGCGCCGAATGTTGCACATTCAAGCCCCTTAACTCGCGTATGTTAATTCCTTAGCGTTGTTATTTGCTTGATTTTGTTTTGTTTTTGTGTTTCAGGTCAAATACAAGAGTTCCGTTGGAAATTGGACTAAAAGGGACAAGTTGGAGCCATTCTGTGCCGGTGATCAATCGCTGCTTCACCTAGGATCGAGCGCCGTACGATCGAGTATACAACCCTGTGATCAAGCGCAGTGCAATCGATCGCACGCCCTTGCGATCGAGCGCACTCGGGGGTCTATCAGACAGCAGGTGCCTTTTTACAACTTAAACACGATTTTGAGTCTCCTACTTGAACTGGGAAATTGACCTACAGATTTCCTAAGGTTTCTAGGGTTTTCTTAGTCCCTATAAATAGGCTATTATACATGGTAAAAAGGGTCGGTTTTCCCTAGAGCAAAAATTGCATAAATTTATCTTGGAGCTTAAACATCATGAGCGGCTAAACCCCTTTGTGGGGTATCGATGTAACCCTCTCCAAGCACAATGGTGATTATATTTGATTTTAGTTAATTCGTTTTAGGTATGTTGATTGCATAACTGTGAGGATTGCAACCTTTGAATTATGTTCTTAATATTAATGCAATTGTTATTCATTCACAAAATCAATATTTGCGAAACTCTCTTCTTGTCTTAGAAATTATTTTGCCAGTATTGAACTCAAATCAACCTTATTTTCTGTGATTATAAGATTGATGGCTATGCAATGGGTTTAATAGACATATGATTAATAGGATTAGATAGACCATGCTTAGGGAAGACGGGTCGTGCTACACCCTAGTTTAGAATAATTTAGGTAGACGATCCCTGCCAACCGAAGATGGGTTATGCTATTCCATTAATCATATGAAACTTATTAAAGGATTTTATAGTTTATGTCTAGGGAAGACGGGTCATGCCACATCTTAGTAGTTAGGTGGACGATCCGTGCCAACCGAAGATAGATTATTCTTATCCTTTAATATTGTATTTTCTTGTTATTTTATAACATACATATCATGAGTTTCTGGAATTAAATACGGTTACCATTGTTGTGCGGAGTGTGGTGAAATCGGTACCTTACTCTCCCTCTCTTTTATATAATCACTTTTAATTTTGCGTTTACTTTCATGCACTTTAATTTTACAAAACAATCAAATCTCTTTTGCTTAATTAGGTTAAATTTCGTCTTTTGAATTTAATAACAGAACCCCCACAGTCCTTGAGGTTTGACACCCTCAATATAGCCCTATCCTACGGGATTCGTTCTATTGCGAGTGGTATTTTCTTATTGATAATATTTGGCTTTAAAAAGACCACATCAGTTTTTGGGGCCATTGCCGGGGACTGTTAACGGTTTAGTTATTAATTTTTAAGGATTAAGTTTAGCTTAATTTTTGTTTTTATTTTTGTTTTTCTTTATTTTCAATTTTCGCATTTTAATCTTTTTGTTCAAGTTCACGTTCAGCTTTGCAAGTGCCTGTTCTGTAACTGCGATCGATCACAACCCGTGTACGATCGAGCACAAGTCTGCACAAACAAGCTGCTGCGATCGAACCTTCTGCCCCTGCATTGCTGCCATCTTCGGCATTGCGATCGAACGCACCTTGAAGTGAGATCGAGTGCAATCTTGACAGAACCTTCTGCAGCCCTATTCCAGTGCATCTAAGGGCCGTTTGTGAGCTTTTCTTTTCAGTTTTAATTTAATTTTCTGTTTTTGTTATTTTCTGTTTTTGTTTTTATTTTTTGATTTTTTTTGTTTTTATTATTGGTTTAGTTTATGTTGGGTCGCCGATCTTTGTCTTTGCCTTTAATTACTTGTGACATTGAACATACTCTTAGACAAATTAGAGCCGAAAGGAATTCTAAATTGTCTAACGAAAACACCATTGATACCATGGCTAGTGCTCAGCATGTAGCTTTGCAAGACCACTACATCCCTCCCACATACACTACCCCTTCATGTCTCAGGCTGCCGGACATCATGGCAACCCACTATGAGATCAAGCCTAGCACCATACAGAGCTTACCGACTTTCCTAAGGCTTACCCATAAGAATCCTTATGACTTCCTCAGCGAATTCCAAACAAAATGTTCTACCATTCAATTGACGGGGATTCACTGAGGATGCCTTAAAGATGTGTCTCTTCATTTTCACCCTCAAAGATAGAGCCAAACATTGGTTCCAATCTTTAGAGCCTAATTCTATCACTTATTGGGATCAATTGCAACAAGTTTTTCTCAAGCAGTATTTTCCCACAGGAAGGACTAATGACACTAGGAAAGCTATCACTAGTATCACATAGTATGAGGGTGAACCATTCCGTGAGACATGGGAGAGGCTTAAGGACTTACTTAGATCATGTCCACACCATGCTGTCCCCAAATGGCAGCTAGTGCAAAGTTTCTATGATGGTCTGACTGAGTCTAGTAGGAGCATGGTAGATGCATCATGTAGGGGGACATTCATGTTAAAGAGTGAAGATGAAGCATGGGCTATGTTTGAAAACCTGAGTAACAATTCTCGTCAGCAGGTTTCCAACTGACGGAGAGCACCCGAACCTAAAGCACCAAAGACGGAGAGTCTTTTCGAAGTAACGCCTCCTGCAGACATGGTCACCCAAGTAGTTGATGCAATCACCAAGAAGCTAGATCAATTGATGACTGCTGGCTTTGCGCCTCATGCTGCTCACATAAGCACTCAACCTGAACCATGCTCATTCTGCTCTAGTACTATGCATCAGGTAAATAACTGTCCTACTGCTGTAAATTACTGATGCTTCTAATGAACAGGTCAATGCAGCCTTCTCCAAACTGGGTAATGATCCGTATTCCAACACTTACAACCTGGGATGGAGAAATCATCCCAATTTCTCCTAGAAGAGTCCAAATGCAGAAAACTCAGCCCCAGGGCCACACAATCTGGCTCAGTCCAACAGGCAGCCCTACCACCCTACTTCCACATACTGGCCTCCACAAAAGCAGTACCAGGCTGCACCGCCTCCTCGGTCAGACTCGAATTTTGAAGACTAGATGCTGAAAATGATGAGTGACATGTCTGACAGAATGGTGGGCAAGGTGACCAACATGGTGGGCGAAATAAATAGCAGAGTGGGCGAGATATCTCAGACAGTAAATTTGTACTCTGAATCCATTGCCAAACTAAAGACTCAGGTTGGGCAAATGGCCAATACCCTCAACAGGAGGGAAGAAGGGAAGCTTCCAAGTCAACCGGTGGTCAATCCTAAAGGGCACTGCATGGTAAACGAAGATACTTTACATCACCATCAAGTTCAAGCAATCACTACACTTAGAAGCGGAAGACTGGTTGATAATCAAGTGGAAGAAAAGAAAGATGAGCATACTGAGGCTTCAGAGACTATGCAGAGGGAAAAAGTTAAGCAAGTGATCAATGACACATCTTCATCTGCTGACCCCAGTCCAAAGACACCATATGTACCCCAAGCCCCATTCCCAGAACGTCTCAAGGCACCCTCTCACTTTGGGAAACAAGGAGAGAAAATACAAGCGATGATGGAGGTGTTCAAACAAGTGAAAGTCAACATCCCCCTCCTAGATGCCATCCAGCAAGTGCCTACCTACGCCAAATTCCTGAAGGATCTTTGTACTTAGAAAAGGAAATCTAGAAATCACATTACTAGGAAAGTCCTCCTTATTGAGCATGTAAGTTCTCTGATTCAGCATAACACCCCTCCAAAGTTCAAGGACCCGGGAGACCCTACAATTTCATGCATCATCGGAAAGAACTCCTAGATCTGGGAGCTGAGGTAAATTTGCTGCCCTATTCAGTGTATCAGCAACTTGGCCTAGGGGAGCTGAAGCCTACCACAGTGATTCTGCAGCTAACTGACCGGCCTATCAAGAAACACAGAGGGATTGTATAGGATGTCATCATTAAGGTAGATAAATTCTTTTTCCCAGTGGACTTCATCATTCTTGACACCGAGCCTGTTCCCCATTCTGAGAGGCTGATTCTGGTCATCCTTGGGAGTCCTTTCTTAGCCACGGCCAGTGCATGCATCAATTGCCGGACTGGAGTTATGGAGATCACTTTTGGAAATATGAAGGTTAGGTTGAACATCTTCACTGCATTCCAGCATGCCCCTGATCAGAATGAGTGTTTCTTTGTAGACAACATTGAAGAGTATGTAGAAGATTCACTCCCTAGTCTCTTGGCTGATGATCCGTTGGAAGCTTGTTTAACCCACTTTGGGTTTGAAGATTTCGACACTGACCAGTACATTGAAGAGGTCCATGATTTGCTAGAGATAGCAGCCAGTGTAGAGTTCCATCCATGGAGAATACCAAAGGAACCATTACCTCTGACATCAAGCACTCCTTAAGTGCCTTCCCTTGAGTCTCCAACGAAGCTTGAGTTGAAACCCCTGCCAGACAAGCTTAAGTATGCCTTCCTCGGTTCTAACGACACCCTTCCAGTCATCATTGCTTTAGATCTACAAAAGGACCAGGAAGATAATCTGTTAGAAGTGTTGAAAGAGCATAAAGAAGCTATTGGGTGGACTGTAGCAGACCTGAAAGGAATTGACCCATCCATCTGTATGCACCGGATCCATCTTGAAGAAGGAGCCCGACCCTCCCGTGAGGCACAACGTCGACTGAATCCCAACATGAAAGAGGTTGTGATGAAAGAAGTAGTCAAGTTACTTGATGCTGGCATCATCTACCCCATCTCAGACAGCAAATGGATCAGCCCACTCAAGTAGTTCCAAAGAAACCTGGCCTTACAGTAGTGGAGAATGCAGCTGGAGAGTTGATTCCACAACGCACAACCACATGATGGCGTGTTTGCATTGACTACTGGAAGCTCAACTCGCACACTAGGAAGGATCACTTTCCACTCCCTTTCATTGGTCAGATCCTAGAGCGTCTAGCTGGCCAGAGTTACTACTGCTTTCTAGATGGCTACTTCGGATATAACCAGGCTGCTATTGACCCCCAAGACCAAGAGATGACAACTTTCACATGTCCCTTTGGCACTTTTGCTTACAGACGCATGCCCTTTGGCCTATGCAATGCACCTGCCACCTTCCAGAGATGTATGATGTCAATCATCTCCAATATGGTAGATAAACTTTTGGAGGTATTTATGGACGACCTTTCTATTTTTGGGTCTTCCTTTGATAACTGTCTCCATAATCTTTCACTTGTGCTAAAACGTTGCAAAGAGACTAACCTAATTTTGAGTTGGGAGAAGAGTCACTTTATTGTGCAAGAGGGTATTGTTCTAGGCCATATAGTATCCAAGAGAGGAATTGAGGTGGATCGAACAAAAGTGGAGCTGATTGAAAACCTACCGTCGCCTACTTCAGTGAAGCAGATCCGCTCCTTCTTAGGGCATGCCGAGTTTTATTGACGCTTCATCAAGGACTTTAGCAAGAATTCACAACCCTTGTGCAGTCAGCTTGCCAAGGACACCCCATTCAACTTTGATGAAACATGTCAAAAGGCATTCCAGAAGCTCATGTCTCTGCTATCCTCTGCTCCCATCATGAAGCCTCCTAATTGGTCCTTGCCATTTGAAATCATGTGTGATGCATCCGATTTTGCTGCGGGTGTAGTCTTGCGACAGCATGTGGGCAAGCTCCCTCACGTCATTTATTATGCTAGCAAGACTCTGATGGATGCTCAAGTCAATTACACAACATCAGAGAAAGAGTTCCTAGCTGTGGTCTAGGCCTTGGACAAATTCTGATCATATCTCTTGGGATCCAAGGTAATCATCTATTCTAATCATGCTGCTCTGTGACACTTGTTAGCAAAGAAGGAGACTAAGCCCCGGTTGATCTGATGGATACTGCTATTACAAGAATTTGATATCAAGATTTGGGACAAGAAGGGCACTGAGAATGTCATCACCGACCATCTATCACGAATTTAGTTTGAGACACCTATGCCAATTCCAGTTCATGATTCCTTCCCGGATGAGCAACTGTTTGAAATTACTCCAAGAGAACCACCGTGGTATGCTAACATTATCAACTATTTAGCCATAGGTTAGATTCCCCCTCATTGGTCTAAGCAAGACAAGGATCGCTTCTTCACGCAAGTCCGATTCTACTTTTGGGAAGATCTAGAGTTATGCAAGTACTGCGCTGCTCAGATTATTTGATGATGTGTCCTGGAGAGTGAATTCCACAATATCCTCACATTTTGTCACTCTCTAGATTGTGGGGGTCATTTTAGTGCCAAGAAGACTGCAACCAAGGTTTTACAATGTGGATTCACATGGCCGACATTGTTCAAAGACGCCTACAAATTTTGCCGGGCCTGTGAGAGATGATGCCATTGAACCCCATCCTCATAGTTTAAATTTTTGATGTCTGGGGTATCGATTTCATGGGCCCCTTTCCACCATCTTCTGGGTATGAGTACATTTTGGTAGGGGTAGACTATGTCTCCAAATGGGTAGAAGCCGTGGCCACCAAGACCAATGATCACAAGCTGGTAGTGAAATTCATTCAAGCCAACATCTCCAGTGGATTTGGTACTCCCCGAACAATCATTAGTGACGGAGGCAAGCACTTCTGCAACCGGTTTCTCAAAACCTTGCTTCTCAAGTACTGCGTTACACACAAGGTAGCCACTCCCTACCATCCTCAGACTAGTGGCCAAGTAGAAGTTTCCAATAGGGAGATCAAGCATATTCTAGAGAAGATGGTTAGGCCGGACCGCAAGGATTGGTCCTCACGCCTTAATGATGCATTATGGGCCTACCGCACAGCTTATGATACGTACAAATTTAATTGTACTCACCAATTGCACGAGTCGTTTGTAATACAGTGGATGTGCAAATGCGAGGTCGAACCCACAGAGAATCGTGTTTCGTTAAAAACCAATTTTAAATTACCTAAACTAATCCTATCTTAACCTAGTCCCAAAATCAAACACATGGCGTGCATAAAAATAAACTAAATTAAAATGCAATAAAATAAACAAATAAAGGCGTGCAGAAAATAAAACTTAATTAAAAAGCAATAAAATAAAGAAATAAAAATGCTAAGGTCCCTAATCTACCTCACCACAATTTAATCAACATATAAACATGCCTAGTTCATACTTCAACAACGATTACGCTACTAAGCGTATTCTATTTGCTATTAATTAGTGCATACGTCCGTCTATCGATTAAGCTCTAATGCATGTCCTATTGTTGCTACAAAATCTTGTCGAACTAACCAACGCAAACACTGTTTAGAGGTCACAACGGATATTGGTCCAAAGACGAATCATCCGATGTATCTCCGGTTGCAGCGAAAGTTGACGTTTAACGATTTGCAAACAACAATCAACGCAACTTTGTCATGAAATTGAATTGAAACGAACAAGCAAAACAGTAAATGACGAACAGAGTATTAAACTAAGCATAAAAATAATTAGATAAAAACATGGTGAAGGGAATAAGAGACTAAAGCAAAATAAATAAAAGCATTAAATTAAATTGATGTTTAGGAGTGTTTACAATGAAGAATGGGGAGGTTTTGGGTCACTGAGGGCGCCTCAAATGCATCCCAAGCGTCTCCCAAGCGTGAAGAAAATGAAAATACACGAAGTCCTATTTATAGACAAAATAAACGTGCTGTCAGGTCAGGGGTGCGTTCGAACGCAATGCTGCATGCGTTCTATTGTGGTGCTGTGCGTTCGGTCGCATGTGTGCCGTCGTGTCACATGCGTTCGAGAGTAGGCGCTGCGTTCGAACGCAATGCTGCTGCGTTCGAATTCACATAACTGCCCACGGCGCAAGGTTGAAGCGATGTACAATAGGGCCGGCTAGGGTGACGCGGGAAACGCGGGCTGACTGGACCTGCGTTCGACCGCAGTTGCGTTTGAACGCACCAAGTGCGTTCGAACGCACTTCCAGGGGCTTAACTCCTTCTTTGCTTCATTTCTCCCCTTTGAGCCACCTTTTGCACCAAAAACCTACAACACACTAAAACACTAAAACAAGATAAAACATTAAATATTAACAAAGCTAAGAGCCTAACGAATGAAAATTAAGGGGTTCAAATAAGCACTTTTAGGCACTTATCAGCTTACAAGACGCCGATTGGAATGTCACCACACCGGCTGGTTTATGGAAAGGCGTGTCACCTCCCTATGGAACTGGAACACACGGCTTTGTGGGCAATCAAGCAATTCAACTTTGATATGCAAGCAGCCGGTTTCCACCGAAAGCTTCAGTTGACAGAGTTGGAGGAGCTACGAAACGATGCATATGACAGCTCCAGAATTTACAAGGAGAAGATGAAGGTTTTTCATGACCGACACATCAGGCCTAAGACATTTGAACTGAATCAAAAAGTATGGCTTTTCAATTCCAAACTCCGGCTCTTCCCTGGTAAGCTCCGCTTTAGATGGGACGGCCCTTTCATAGTCATTTCAGTGTCTCCACATGGTGCAATTGAGTTGAGGGACCCAAAGGACGGCAGCATTTTCAAGGTGAATGGTTAAAGATTAAAGCCCTGCATTCAAAACCTCCAGCCAAGTACAGACGTAGAATCCGTCAAGTTGACGGATCCCGTCTATTTGTTTTAAAAATGCATGAAGCTGCTATGGAGGCATTTGAGTAGTCTTGATTCTCAAGCGTCTCTGTTGAGGTCAGTGGTACTGAGGCCACTGAATGAGGTACATTTTACTTCCTTTTCTGTTTTGTTTTTCTTTACTTTTGTTATTTTTCAATTTTTTTGTTTTTATTTTTTTTTTTCCTTTCTTAGTTAATTGTGTGGTTGCTCAAAATGGGAAGTGGCATTTTGAGGAAGCGAACGATCGCACCTCCTTACGCGATTGATCGCAGAAGTTCCTCCAATAAGGTTGTACCTACTGAGGAAGCGAACGATCGCACCTCCTTGGGCGATCGATTGCAGAAATTCCCTCAATAGCGCTAACCCTTTTGAGGGAGCAAACGATCGCTATGTAAATAACCATCGATCGCTCTCTTGCCATGCGCCCGAAGGCATGCGAGCACCCCATCCCACGCCCATACTTAAGCACGAGTACGATCAATCGCCCGTTACGATGTGATCAAATGCACTAGAGAAAAGGAGTGACATGACCTATTTAGGTCACTTTTCCCCTTTTTCCCCCATCATTTTCCCCTGTGCCGAAGAGCCTTCTACCTTGCTCTCTCACCCACCAGCACTCACAAACTTCCTCCTCACCACCAACCACCACCAAACACCACTCATGGCCACCGCCGGCCACTACACCTCGCCGCAAGCCACCACCTTTAAACCACCGTTCCCCATTGTTGCTCAAAATCCCCACATTTGCCATGTGCTTCCACATTCTTCTTCCCAACCTTCACCAACCCCAACCTTCACATAAATTTTGAAATTTTTTGTTTTTGACAGCTACACTCTGTTTGTACAGAGTGTAGCTGCCCTTTGTGGTTGATTTTCTCGTATTTTGTAGGGGGTTGGAAAACTTTTGAGGTTGTTGTTCACCACGTGCTTTGAAGGCTACACACAACCTGCTCGATAAAAGTCTTGACCGAAACTTAAGATGCCAAAGACCACAGTGTCCACCTCTCAAGCTTCAAGCTCTCGTGCCCAATCCTCCCATCCTACCTCTGAGCAACGGGAGATCATTTTTGAGACCACCTTTGACATCAATTGCGATTTCAAGAATTTTGAAGCAACCCAATGGGCGGTCCAAGAATTCAAACGCCGTGGGTTGAAGAAGTTGTTCAAACCCGTCACCTCCATGGCATACACAAAGCTGGTTGTCCAATTTTACACGAACCTCTTCACCGATTGCAATAGGCGGGGTGTCCTGTTCTCCACCGTTCAAGGGAAGCAAGTTGAGGTGACAACTTTTGATATTGCCACCACCCTCCATTGCAATGATGAACACCCCCCTGCGGATGCACAGCTAGATGAACAGTAGGGAGTCCTTCTACATCTCCGAAATAATTGACGACATGTGTCCAGGGCAATATGCTGATGACAAAAGGAATGCGGGCAGCCGATCTAAATTGCCTCCACAACTTTGGCTCGTGGACTCTATTTTGCAGGGAATGTGTGCCCATTGAGACATAAGACTCAAAGGCGTGACCAGTTCCTTCAAGCGCTATACGCCTTCCATAAAGGCCACTGGTATTCCATCCCATCAATCATTTGGAATCAAATTTACAAGTTTCGGGATTGGGTACTTGCACGCCAAGCCACAACTACAAAGTCATGGGGGCTACCATTTCCGTTTCTGCTCACACACATCTTGAAGAAGAAAGGCATAAAAGGGACCCCTGAAGATGGACCTGTCATAGATCATCCATTCTTTGGCAAAACCAATGGAACCACAGCCAATCACATATGCCGAGAGGCATTAAGGTGCAAATCCCTACTGATGAAGGAGGGGAGGACGCAGAACGAATGGAAGAAGATGCACCGACACCTCAGCATGGTGGACGAAATGAATCTATTGTTATTAGATTCTTGTGTGGTGCAAATCAGCGCATGGATAGGCTGGAAGAGCGCTTTACCAATATGGAACAGCAATTTGTTACACAAGCTGAAATGCTCAAGGCCATTCTAGAGCGACTACCACTAGCCGCAGGAGCATCTTCTTTAGTACTACATGGGGAGCACCAGTGAGCAGCTGCACAGTCTAGCTGAAGACGTTAAACTTAGCACTCATGGGAGGCACCCCACATCATATCCTTTTAAATTCTTGTTGTTTTATTTTTTTCCTTTAAGTTGTTTCATTTTTGTTTTCCAAGTCTTACTTTAGTATTGTGTTTTCAGGGACAAAAGGGTACTTCAATTCAAGTTTGGGGGTGTGCTATGAGCCATGCCAGTCCAGACAGTTCTCCAAATCCCAGGTCAACTCTTTCCATGTACTTACACATTGGGGACAATGTGCAATTTAAGTTTGGGGCTATGG
Source organism: Carpinus fangiana (assembly GCA_006937295.1). Classification (NCBI taxonomy): domain Eukaryota; kingdom Viridiplantae; phylum Streptophyta; class Magnoliopsida; order Fagales; family Betulaceae; genus Carpinus; species Carpinus fangiana. The sequence goes on along the minus strand of VIBQ01000263.1, from coordinate 288 downwards.
GAGACACATTTACACACACTTTGTCCTGTTTTTGAAAAAAAATTACATGTTCATGTCTTAAAATTTTGGTGGACCTAAAAAAATTGTGATTTGATTCCATTGGTTAGCTTAAAATTTTGAACACATGATCTGATGTTGGATTTTTAAGTTTGTTACTTACTTTAGGCAATTAAGAATTCACATGTTTGATCTGCTCTAATGATGAGTGCCTAAAAGTGCTTATTTAAACCCCTTAATTTATATTCGTTAGGCTCTTAGTATTGTTAATTTCTAATTATTTTTGATGTT
>VIBQ01000262.1:0-16684 GCA_006937295.1 Carpinus fangiana | reverse complement strand
AAACAAAGGCACTAATATTAAAACTTTAAAAAGACATGATTAGGGCTTCAATCTAGCCCTAGCAAGGAGTTTAGTTACACATAATGAAACTAAAACTATAAAGAAAAGGGAAAGAAGAAACCGGAAAACGCTTTTTGAAGTAGCCTCCTAGTTCTCTTTCCAAAAATTGTATACCATTCTAAGAGGCTTAAGGATCTATTTATAGGCTTTAGCAAATCCTAAAAACCCTAGAAAATCTAGTAAAGTCAGAGGTTTAATTCCTAATACAACTAGAACTTTGTAACCTAATCATAAGTGGAAAAAAAGGTGGCCGTATTTTGGTCTGTGTGAGTGCGCTCGATCATANAGAAATCCCAAACATGCAAGTATGGATTCTCAGAAGATGTGCCTCTATAGTGTGGAATAAAATTGAGCAGTTGTGGAGATAGGTTCAAATTGCTCTGCCCTGTGGGTTGAAAATTAACGCATGATGGTTGAAACAAAGGCACTAATATTAAAACTTTAAAAAGACATGATTAGGGCTTCAATCTAGCCCTAGCAAGGAGTTTAGTTACACATAATGAAACTAAAACTATAAAGAAAAGGGAAAGAAGAAACCGGAAAACGCTTTTTGAAGTAGCCTCCTAGTTCTCTTTCCAAAAAATTGTATACCATTCTAAGAGGCTTAAGGATCTATTTATAGGCTTTAGCAAATCCTAAAAACCCTAGAAAACCTAGTAAAGTCAGAGGTTTAATTCCTAATACAACTAGAACTTTGTAACCTAATCATAAGTGGAAAAAAAGGTGGCTGTATTTTGGTCTGCGTGAGTGCGCTCGATCATAGGTGGCGCGGTCAATCGCACTCTGTGCTCGATCATCTTGCTGCTGCGCTCGAGCCTAAGTTTTGTGCTCGATCCCTACAGCTTTATGACTTTTTCCCAATTTGCCCTTTTAGCTTGGAACTTTTCCATAAACACTTCATTTTCTTCAAAAACCTATAAAAAGGGGAAAAAAAAAAAAACACAAAAACACAAAGAGGAAGTAAAACAATACATAATAACAAGACTAAGAGATTGAGAAATGTTAATTAAGGGGCTAAAATATACATCTTCTAGGTCTTCCCAATTTGCCCTTTAAGCTTGGAACTTTTCTAGAAACGCTTTCTTTTCTTCCATGACCTACAAAAACACATAAAACACAAAAAGAAAATAAAATGGAACAAAATAACAAAAACTAAGAAATTAACAAACGTATATTTTTGTTTGTTGCATTCTATTTATCTTATTGTTAATTGTTCGGATTAATATTATTTAGCATGAATAAGAATTTTTGCATCATCCAATTGTTTTTAAAACAATCTTAAAAGTTGATTATGGATGCACAAATTCTTGCTGCTGCTAAAGTTCTTCCAGATGCTACAAAAATTGGACCTTTTGATGGAAATAATTTTAAACATTGGCAACGAAAGGTTCTTGTAGTTTTAGATTTTACAAAAAATTCTAGTGCTCTAACTGAGCCTAGACTAGATGAGGAATTTGAAGAATTAAGAAATTGAAAGATGGCTAATAAATTATGTGTGAATACTATATTTTTAATTCTTTATCTAATGAATTGTTTGATGTTTATTGCAAGTTTACTATTGCTAGAGATTTATGGGATGAATTAGTTGGTAGATATGTGAATGAGGATGAGGGCACTAAGAAATTTGCTACAAGTAATTTCCTACATTTTCAAATGACCGATGAGAAGAGTATTACTTTTCAAGTTTATGAGTTTCATAACATAGTTGCTGAATTAGCCAAAGAGGGTGATGGTCTGCCCAAAAGTTTTAAGACCCATTGTCTTGTTAAAAAATTACCCGACTCTTAAAAGGAGTATAAACTCCATTTCAAACAAAAGAAGACTTTCATGAATCTTCAACAAACCATAGTGGATATTAAAATAGAAGAAATGAATAGGTCTTTGGAGAAGGTTAACAAACCTAAGGAAATTATTTCCAAAGATAATTTAGTAGAAGCGAGATCTAGTGGGCCTCCACAACGCTACAAGAAATTTGGCCACAAGCCCAAAGGAAAACCTTGGAATAATAAGAAAAGATTCAACACATCTCATTCTTCAACACAAAAGAAAAGGGTCAATTGTTTTGTTTGTGGCAAAGCAAGTCATTATGCAGCGATATGTAAGCAAAGGACTACCAACAACTACAAAGGATTAATATAAAAAAACAAGGCAAATGTGACGGAAGCGGAAGAGATCAGTGCAACGGTCATGTCCGAAACTCACATGACTACGGAAGTAAAAATATGACACATCAATAAATTATTGACCTGCCAATTTTAACACGTCAGTAAATTTTAAAAAATTATTAAAAAATAATAATTTTTCTTTTTTAAAATTTTTTCTGGATTTTTTTTTTTCGATTAAAAAATTTATTAATTTAAATTATTTTTCAACTAAAATTATTATTTTTTACCATCATCTCTTTCTCCCTCTCTCTCCCTTCGTTTCTAGAAAATTTACTGCATGGGAAGCTTGAAGCTGAAGAACACCAATTACACCATGGGAGAGAAAGAAAAAGGAGAAGAGTAGCCAAGCTGCAAAGGAAATGGTCAGAAAGATCCGTCCAAAATCAGAAAATCAGACCCAAAACCAACCGGAAAAATCAAACCCAAAAAATCTTCAAAAACCCAAAAGCATCAGCAAATAAAACATAAAAATCTCAAACCCGAGCAGGAAAAAAAATCAGATATATATTCTCTTCTCTTTTTCTTCTTCTTCTTCTCTTCTGCTTCTCTTCTTCTTCTTGATCTTCTCTTCTCCATTTCATTTTCTTCTTCCCATCTGAGAGTGTGGGGACGATTTCGAAATTTAAGCTTCTAAGCTTAATTAGGTGGCGTGCAGTAGGTGGCATGCAATAGTTGAAATTTGACAAAAAAAAAGAAAAAAAAAAAAAAAAGAGAGAGAGATATGGCCATATCTCTTGCAGGCCTGGCCTAGGCCATGCGTTCATTTCCTAGGAAGGAGGAAACGAAGAAAAAAAAATAAATGATTAAGAGCCTGTTTGGGATTGCGGTGAAAAACGGAGCTTTTGAATATTGAGTTTTTGCCTATGAGCTTTTGTCAAAAGTGCTGTTACTGAAAAGCCATTTACAAGTTTGGGAATTACATGTCCTAAGTGCTTTTTTGATATTACTGATATTTGGTAACAAAACTAAAAATGTGCTTTTAGTTACAAAAATGACAATAAAGGACATATAATAATTTTTTTAGTATAGGCTAAAATTAATCATTACGTGACACCAAATATATATTATTTTACGTGAAATTATTACATGTTGGTGATGACAATAAAGGCCTAAGATTGTTATTTTTTTTTTGTTCCATTTTATACCAACGTTTTTATATACAAATGGTTAATGTTAGCTTTCACAACAAAAAATTATTTTGTAATGGTTTATGTAATAAAACATCAATATTTTATTTCTTTTATACTTATATATAATAAAAAGTTAGGTCAATAATTTTCTTTTTTTCTTTTTTTTTAAAAAAATATTTGACACATAAAAAAACAATATTCAAGAAAATCTTTAACAATATTTTAAATAATTTATAACAAAACAACATAAATATTTCACATAAATTAATTGTTAATTGTTTTCATGTCATTGGCATTCATCCCCTTCATAAGCTTTATATATATATATATATGTATAGAGTTGTGGAACTAAGTTTTACAAAGAAAAAGACAGTCGGTGGTGTGAGAGAGAAAGATATTTTTTTAATTCACTTGCATTTGTTTCTAGCTTCATAAACGATGCATTATTAATGCATATATTCTAGAAAGTAGAAACAATTCAGAAAAGAAAACATAAAAAAAAGTTAAAAATTAAAAAATTGACGAATCCTATCTACCCCACGTGAGAGCAACTCTTCACACTGCCCAATGCCATCTATCACTCTCCAAGCGCTTCATCTCTTCCTTATCTTCTTTTCCCTTCTTTTCTCTCTATTTTTTTTTTTTTTTCTATCTTCTCTGCAGATCTCTCTTCTGTATTTTTTCTCTATTTTTTCTAAATATCTTCTCTGCAGACTGCATGTCTTTCTCTTATGAAACGAAAGAGATGAAAATAATCAAAAATTCAACGAACTCATCGGAACGAGATGAATTTCTGCTTGAGTCTCTCCCTGTCCTTGGAACGAGATGAACTTCTGCAGGTTTTTTTTTTGTTTTTTTTTTTTTGAGAAAGCAGCAGAATGATTTTGGTTGAAGATGTATATATTTGGGTATGACTGTCATTATGTGAAATTTGTAAGGTATTTTTGTCCGTGCATATATTTCATTAAACACAAAACTCCGGCGCGCCTTTCTTCCAGAAGTCCGTTTGAGCAAAAGCCTTGTTTTCCAGCTTCGCCCCAAACGTGGGTTTGAGCGTTTGGAATCTCCAAAGCGCGTTGGAAAAATTTTACCAAACGACCTTATGTTTTCTCAAACGAGCTTATGAGGCATCAAAAGCGCTTTTTGGGTCTGCAACCGCAGACCCAAACAGGCTCTAAGTACGGCCCTGGTATGGGATGGGACGTGCATGGCTGGCACTGGGCTTCCCAAGGGGGAATACGATCCTTTACCGTTTAGGAGGATATCCGGTTTATAGTTGGGATATTTCTAAAGAAATTTTAGAGTCACAAATATGTTACGTGTCATTTTAATAAAAATAAATAAAAATTAATTAATATTTAAAAATAAATAAAAAATATTAAAAATATTAAAAAATATTTCTAAAAAACTAAGAGGTGGTCGGCCACCACATAGGAGGTGGCCAGACCACCACCGTTAGCCTGAGGGTGGCTTTGGCCACCCCATGGCCATTATATTGGGAGTGGTCTAGCCACCCCCAATGCCCAAACTAAATTCGTTAGTCAGAGGGGGTGGCCAGACCACCCTTGTTGGCCTTGAAGCCACCCCCTATGGGTTGCCGACACCTTTTGTTTTTTATTATTTTGATTATTATTTATTTTTAAAATTTTAATTAATTTTTTATTATTTTTTTATTAATAGGACAAGTGGCACATTTATGACCCTAGGATTTCTGTAAAGAAATCTCAACTATGAACTGGATACCCTCCAATCCATTATAGACTGGAGAGGATCTGAATCCTCCCAATGGGGGGTTCCTGACTTGCCAAATGTGGCACGTTAGCCCTTTTCTGACCCGCCACATTTGGCACGTCAATAATTTTTTTTTTAAATAATAATTTAAATATTTATTTTCTAAATAAATAAAAAATTATTTCTTCCTGACATGCTACATTTGGCACGTCAATAATTATTGGCGTGCCAAATTGACACGTCAATAATTTCTAACCTATCACTTTGACACGTCAAGAATTATTGACGTGTCAAATTGACACGTCAGAAATTATTGATGTGCCAATTTGACACGCCAATAATTTCTAACGTGGCAAAAAGTGCAACGTCAATAATGTGCCTAATTTTCATATATTTAAAATAAAATTAAGTTTAGCAACGTGGTATTTTCTCACACATCAGGATTTGTTGACGTGTTAATTTTGTCACGTCACTAAATGCTGACATGGTAATTAATTTTGATACGTCAAGAATTGCCACGTCAAGAATTTATTGATGTGGCAAAATCAAGTTACTGTTTGACATGTCAGAAAGTCTTAATTTTTTTTTAGTGTCCTTGCCTCGTCAATAATTTATTGACATGGCAAAAGTGCCACGTCAAAAAAAATTCTTAATGTGTCACTTATTGCCACGTCCAGAAATGCTAACGTGGCAAGCAGTGACACGTCAAAAAAAATTCTTTATGTGTCACTTATTGCCACGTCAAGAAATGCTAATGTGGCAAGCAGTGGCACGTCAATAAAAACCCATTAGTGACACCCATGTTTTTAACTTTGCTCACACGTCAAAAACCGTTGGTAAAAACAAACTATTTTTTTGTAGTGTAAAGTTACAGTTTTTTGTCTTTAATTTGACTCTGAAATATTCTACGGCAAGGTAATATGTATTAAATAAGTATGTCACATGGATTAATTGCTTAATTCAAAAAATACAAATTAGAGTGCAAACACATTTTTTTATTGGAACCAATTGTGATTGGTAATAACCTATGAGACTGGAGACCATGTCTCATGAAGCGGAAATCATTAGTTCGAATCCTCCTTCTTCCCTTGTGTAGACATGTAAAAAAAAAAAAAAATAGTATCATATGACAAGTCATAGATAACAAGTGACACGTGTTGATGCAGAATGAAGAAATAATATTAGTTTAGAGTTAGTATTATATTTTGTAATGGGTTTTAATATTTAATTTATGTTTTTAGAGTCCTTCTTTAATAATGGGCTTGGCCCAAAAGTCAGTCACCTTAGGGTTAGGTTTTAGTGTTTTAGTTTATTTAAGCATAAGTTTCAATTGTATTAGGAGGATGATTGAGAAATAAACAGTTGTTTTGTTATTGAGAGTTGTGACTACTCTTTTATGTGGTGAGACTCCACATTCCTGGTGAGATGCCAAATTTATTCAATTGGTGAGACACCAATCTTTTGTCTTTATTTTATTCTTCACTCGTGCTGCGTCAATTTTGGTATCAAATGAGGATTTGATCCCACAGACACGAAGTATATCTTTTGGGCCAAGCCCATTATTAAAGTAGGAAACATAAATTAAATGTTGAAACCCATTACAAAATAATACTAACTCTAAACTAATATTATTTCTTCATTCTACATCACACGTCCCATAATTACTAAAAAAAATGTGAGAAGTACATGTTTAATTGTATTTTTCCATTTGCGTCCCTTTTTGAGCTAATGCAATTTGATCATTTGTTTTTTGGGCCTTAGTTCTTTAGTTATCTATTTAGATTGATTTTTTTTTTTTAATAAAACTTTGGCCGAGGATTTATAAAATTTTCCATTACAGCAACAACTGTTTTGATTTAATTTTTTTCGCATGACTTGTAAGTGCTTAAAAATTATTATGGTACTTGATTTTGCATGAAAAGAGATTGGTTAACACGTTGGAAAAGACTAAGTGGTAATTTGAGTTTTTTCTATGTTTTAGCATCATTCTCTAAAACTCCACTATTTATAAGTTTTAGCAGTATTTTTGAAAACGTCGCTAGTCTGAGTTAGGAGAGCTCCGCTATATTTTGTATCAATAAGTGGTACACAAAATACAGGATTGACCTATTGCTAAATCTATATACCAACGTTGAAAGAGAATGATGAATAAACATTGGCAATATATTTTCAATGTTTTTATTTTTAATATAGTCGTATCTAGAAAGTCGACACCACAAGACCCTTTCGTGTACCTCCTTTTTATTAGGAACTTGTCTTAAGAGCTTTTAAAAACAAATTACAGAAGAATTTTTGTTGTTATATAAACGGTTTAGATTCAATTCTAATTTTTATAAAATATATATATATATATATATAGATATGGTGAAATTAAATCTGGACTTTAAGGTGCAACATTACTCGGTTGACTGCGACTTTCTGCTTTTTCAATATCCCGTGGTATATGAAAGTTTTAGTTCTTGATTTGTGTGCCACTTATTGATACAAAATATATATCAAGGCCCAAATAAGGAGCCCACTACGTATAAGAGGACCACGTTGCTAAGCCACTAAGCGCAAGCGTCTGAACCTCAATACCATAGCAAGATCCACGCCAAATCAAACGGTTAACTACAATATCCTGCATGTCCAGCAAATCAAGGAAGCCCAACTGTCATTCAACAAACCCAATCCGGGTATAACAAACCTTATCCCATCAACGAAAGACTAGATACATCCAAACCTCTCCAAAGATTATTATGGTTGAGATATCCTCTCAACAAACTCAATCCTACCTTCCAAGGGTGGCTACCAATATTTGAGGAAAACAAGTGAGAGTCATGCGGGGACTCTCACTCTCAAGCTCTATCTATAAACAAAACACACACCACAATGCCAAGGGGACGCTAATCAACTTGATGTATAGACCTCACTTCTTCATCGGAATAGGAGTCATAGATTGGTAGAGAGGCCCAATCTACTGAGCAATCTTCTTCAATAAATTCATCTTCCTCCTTCTCAACCGATTGACTTCTAATCTCTACCACTTCTATAGGCACATTCTTTCTATCGATTTTTTCTATTTTTTCTGTTACAAGGAAATCTGCTGGTGTTGCAAACAACCTTGTAATTTCGGTATGTTGAGTTTGAACCCGCTCTCCCACCGAGTGGTATGAGCTTGCGCAAGAGCTAACAACCCTACATTCGGCGCTCCGCAGAAGGGATCCCGGATTTGTACCCCTTGTTATATTCATCTTCCTCCTTCAAAACGTGCGGTGGGGGTCGATGATATTCGTTGTGATCACCCATGTTGGATAATCGAGTAGGAAGGGCTTCGAATTGGTCCCTCATAGCCTCGAATTGCTCCTCCATGTGTTGCCACCATGTCGCCAGTTGCTCCTTATGTGTTGTTTTTGTGCACATTTGCACTTTGTTCATGTCTGCAAAACAGTTGCATCTCCCCATTTATGGAAAGTAACCTAGGCTCTAATACCAATTGATGCAGTGTGACTTAGTGGGCTGCAACGAAGAACATCAATAAGCATTAGAGAACATCAATAAGCAACGGATAAATACTTCTAGATCTTGATTCTATCAACGGATCTAAGAAATCTTCTTAAAACAATAGATGCTATCTAAGGTTTAAGGAAAAAACACAAAGAAACTCAACTCTGAGTATTCTTATTCAACAAAACTAAAAAATAAACCGAATTTGCGTTTCTGAAGGCTATAAGCATGTATTTAGAACCTTAAGACTCGTAAACCTAATTAAACTACGAATTAGAGCTCTTATTGCAATTCTAGACTTCTAATACTAAATAAACACATAAATAATACGAAATTGAAAAGGAAAACTAAATCAAGTAAAAGACTAAGAAAGAAACCTAATTTAAATAAAAGATTGAAAGGTAAGATAGGCTGCCTGATCTACATTACATTGTCAATTTGGTGATAGTTTGAGGGGGGTATATGGACTTTCCCCTGCTATTTATAATCTACAACACTTCGTTTTGACATAGACACGTTGGAAGAGAAAGGGTTTTCTTTTAGAGGTAATTACCTTTTCTCCCATGAACTATAACTCATTTTCACTTTGGCCCCATAAACTACCAACCCTACTGCTCGACCCCAATGAACTACCATTTTGGGCCCAAAACCCCCATTCCGTTAGTCAAAGGCATTAAGTTGGATGGTCAAAGTGATAACGCGTTGTAGTTCATGGGGGGCGAAGTGACAATGCATTGTAGTTCATAGAGGCAAAGTGACAATGAATTGTAATTCATTGGAGGCAAAGTGATGGGTAGACTATCTAAGTTAACGCCTTTGACTGACCGAATGGGTTTTTGATTGACGGAAAGGGGGGTTTAGGGCACAAAATGGTAGTTCATGAGGGTCGGGCAGTAGGGATAGTAGTTCATGGTAGTTCAATTACTAGTGTTTTTCTTTCGATTGAAAAAAAAAAAAAAAATCTAGTGTTTTCTGTTCTACTTTTATCTGCTCTCAACTTACTTGATTATCTGGTGACTTTTTTTTGTGTCTTATAGTTAGGGGTGGCAATTCGGGTCGGCGTGTCGGGTTCGGGTCTGACCCGATTATGACCCGACACGATTATGTTCGACACGACACGACACGATTAATTAATTGTGTCGAGCCCTCCGACCTGAACACGACACACTCCATAAACGGGTGACACGACACGAACCCGTTTGTATAAACGTGTTGTGTCACGACACGCGAACCCGAAATCGACACGACCCGAATATAAATTTATTTTTAGTTTTTTTTTTTTTTTAAAAAAAAAGAACTTTTTAATACCAAAATTTTAGCAACCAAAGCAACAAAATGACAAATACAATGTTCTTTTATCTAATAACACATTTTAATAGATGAAAGCAGTTATAAATATGATACAAAAAATATAAAAGATCTTGATCCATTTATTTGTGGTTTAGGAATAAGAAGAGCTTGGTGGATATTTATTTACCAAAAGGATTATATTCTTATCTCACTCTTAAAGATATTTGTGATGTACATGTGATAATTGTTTTCAATTCCGTCTATCAAATTGATATGTATTTAAAGTACATGTGATTCTCATTTATATTTTTAAAAAATATTTGGTACATGTTCTACTAAAAATACATATATAAATCATATCAATTTTAGACACTACCAACCACTTTAATATATTAAATCAGAAGAAAAAATTTTAATTTAATTTGAAATAAAACTTTATATTTCAATAAAATAATTAATATTTATACAAACATTTGAGGAATTTACAAGTGGAGATGTATTTGGAGATTTCAAAGTGATATAGTAAGTTAATAACTACTAGCATGGAGAAAAAAAACAAAAAAAAATTAAAAAAAAAAACAATAATTTTTTTTAAAAAAAATAAACGTGTTAACCCGTCTGGTCACGGGTTAACCTGACACGACACGACTAAAACGTGTCAACCTGCGACCCGGCGGGTTGACATGACCCGTCACGATTATAAACGTGTCATAAATGGGTCGATCCGTTTATGACCCAAACCCGATTATGCCCAACCTTAACCCGATTTTCGCGTGTCGTGTTCGTGTTGGGTTCGCGTGTCACAGGTTAAATTGCCAGCCCTACTTATAGTCCTCGTTTTCATAGAGACTCATAAAGTGAAATTTCTGTCATCTATCACTATAGTTATCGTGTATCCTCTTTAATTTCTTAGCTGCTTCTTTCCTTTGTCTCATAGTCCTCTTTTTTCTTTGATGCTTGATGGTATGAAAATTTCACATTGTACTAATTAAAGAGTCAAGTCTTGAAACACACTTTCTGTCTTTGAAATCTCCACAACTTATTACTAGTTGTATTAAATGATGTGAGAAGTCTCACTTGTTAGTTGTTTGAAGAAACAGTTTGCAGAGGACATCTACCAATAATGTTAACCAAAATGAAAAAATCTATCCTCGGAGGTTAGGAAACTCATACGAATTGAATAAGGAAGCATGCATCACCCTTGTGGGGGTGAAGTACTTGTCTATTGAGTAGAAAATCAACTGCAAATGGAGTATCCTCACCTCATAGATGATGACAACCCAAGAAACTGATAATTGAACAGGAAAAAAAAAATAGCAAGTACTTTTTAATAATCCTCGAATTGGTGATACATTGACATAAGAAAAATTTTGAAGTCCAAATATCAATTACAAAACTACTAAGTTCTAAAAGTACAAGATCGTTGCAAAGGGCCCATATAGTTATCACATATGCCAATTTACATATTCTTATTTTGATTCTGGAATGACCTCCAACTCAAGATTTAGGCGTTTTGTAGGTATATTTGCATTAATGTTTAGAGGGCCTACAGAGGCAAATGGATTAGGAGGCATAGTTAATTTATCTCCTTCTCCTTCCAACATTTGAACCACAACTTTTATGGAAGGACAATCCATTGGGCGCTATTGAATGCACCAGAGTCCTACAATTGCAAGTTTCTTTGCAATTTTAGCATCTCCATCATCCTCAACAAATATTCGTATATCTTCCTTTTGTTCTAAGAGATTGTAGATCCATTCTGGAAAGTAGACTTGGCTAGTGTTCTCAACTGTAACGTCAACATTTTTCCTCCTTCCAACTATTTCAAGTAACAATATTCCAAAGCTATAAACATTTGTTTTTGAAGACACGTTCCCAAAATTTCTAGAGAACACTTCAGGTGCAATGTAACCCTTAGTGCCCCTAGCTTTGGTCATAGAAACTGCACTTTGATCCTTTGAACACAACTTGGCAAGACCAAAATCAGAAATTTTTGGATTGAAGTTTTGGTCTAGCAAAACATTGCTAGGTTTGATATCAAAATGGACAATTCGTTGGTCGCAACCTTGGTGAAGATATTCAATTCCTTTTGCTACCCCAAAAGCAATATCTTGCAACTTATCCCAATAAGGGTATGGTTCTTGGTGGCTGTTGAAGATATGAACTTCTGTAGTGAATCATTTGGTAAGAACTCACAAACTAGAGCACGTCTAAATCCTTCAGCACAGAAGCCAACCAAGCGAACCACGTTAACATGATGGATCGTTCCCATTGTTCCTACTTCATTTATGAATTCTTCCCCATTTCCCATGGAAGAGTTAAGGATCTTCACTGCAACATGAACTTCATTGGAAAGCTTTCTTGTGAATACTGCTCCATATGCTCCTTCACCTAACTTCTCATTAAATTGATTGGTAATCCTTTTAATATCGGCATACGAGTATCTTGTGGGTCTGAAATTTCTGTAATCCTCCAAAAACTTTTCGATTCTTGCTTGATGTTCTTTTTCTACTTTGTCATAAGCATAGAAACGGTAGAGAGCAAAGATCAATAGCAGTACAAAAATTGAACCAAAGATGATACCTGCATGATAAACATTCATGAATCAATAACTTCCCTCTCCACAATAAGAAGAATTTCAAATATCCATCCAAAATAGATGACTCACCAACAATCTTTGCCTCCGACTTTGATAATCGATTGCCTAAAAAATAAATGGAGAACTAAGTTATATTGAATTCAGAAGTTTAGTTGAGAAAGGTTGATGAAATTAATTGGATTGAAAGAATACCTTTATTATGCTTATAAATGCACTGAGTTCCTGATTCACTGCTATCAAACCTCCACTTCAATTGAACAAATTTATCAGGATGGAGTATTATACTATATGGAATTGATACAAGATTATACATCTTTGTACAGGATATGAGGAATGCCTTGATGTCAGTCGCAGGATAAACTTGGTAGGTAGGGTCACTAAGACGAGATCATATCATATTCGTAATCCATTTTTTCTAATCTTGGGGAGCATTTGAATAAGGCATAGTCTCCAACGTCATAAGATCGCGGGTATTCTACTTCGAGTAGGAAAGGAGAGGAAGACAAATTGAGCCACTGAAGCTGCCTTCTTGGAAAGCAATTACCCGGATCATATAATTGAATTACCTGAGATTTGTAGTCAATCATTTTAACAAAGAGCTTCACTGAAATGGGCAGCTCGAGCACCGTGTGATTTGTATCAGTGCAGGAGAGATTAAACCCGGAATGCCCATAGTGGTCTTGCTGGGTGTTAAGTTGGAAGGGAAATTGGATGGTTGGGCCATGGTCTCCACACCGTGATTGTGGACACTCATTTTGGGCTTCTCCAAGGTCGAATGTGATGAAAGCCAGAAACAAAAACAAGTACAAGATTGCCATTTCTAAGCAAATATCCATCTCTCTGCTCTTAGGAATTCTTCTCAACCTCTTATAAATGAGATTCCCTCTCACTTTCTTCGAATACCGACAAGTAAAATTCGGGTGAATTTGGACTGAAGTATGTAGGGGGACGTCAATGCCTGATTGTAACACGCTTTCTGCCATTGAAATGTCAACAACTTCTTATAAGTTGTATTGAATGGTGAGAGAAGTCTCAATTGCTATAGTTGATTGAAGAAAAAGTTGCATGTGGAGGACTACGTTCTACGTACCTCCGATAATCATGTTAGCCAAAATGAAAAAATTCCCATCCCTCAAAAGTCAAGAAACTCATACAGAGGATTAAACAAGCAAACGTGAAGTACTTGCCTATTGACTAGAAAAATCATCTGCAAATAGTGTATCCTGACCTCTTAGATTATATGACAACCAAAGAAACTCACAATTGAAAAGGAAAGAAAGGTAGCTAAAAGAACAAAAAACTAAAAAATAATAATAATTACATCCATCCTTGAACAGGCCATGGTTCAAATTACATTCATGTGGGACCAATGAGTGGACGAGGCTGCTATTTCGTGTTGATGTTTCTGTGGCTAGAAATGGAGTGGCAAACTGGCAATTGAACTCCATCTCAGTAGTTGGGCAAGTGGTTGGTCTTAGAATCCTTCTTGAAATGCTGAATCAGTTATAATTATAGACTTCATTATGACATTTCCTTTGATAATATCTGCACGTATTGACAATCCTTGTTTTTTATTCCAAATGGATGGTTGATGGCTCAATGTTTGATGAGGGCTTAGGTGAAACTCTTAAATAAGATCTTTTTTTTTAAAAAAATCAAAACTCACCAAAAAAATTGACAAAAACCCATATAAAACCCACAAGAAAAATTAAGCAAAAAAATAAACATCACAAAAAAAAAAAAAAATCAATTTTTTTTGCGAATCCTTATCTCATTGATACACCTATTTCAAACAATACCCATCAAAAAAATTATTAAAAAACCCATAAAAATCCACAAGAAAAAACCCATACACTTTTTTAAGTATAAAGACATTTACTTTTATGGGTTAATTGGTTTTATTTTACCATAGGCTTATTATATTGGGGCTTATTAGTTAAATTGAGGCATTTTTTAAATTACTTACTTATGATGAGCGCCTCACTCGTTTAGTAGTCTAGCCGGCTAAATGGAAGGCATGCATCCTCTTTTCTTACCTGCCTGCTTCTTTTCTTTGTTTTGACATTTCTCCTGCTCTTGATGGTATGAAAATTTCATATGATACAAAGGAATCAAGTCATGAAACACGGCAGCCACCAATAATGTGAAGCTAGCAAAAGCAACAGCAAATAGAGTATTCTGGCCTGGTAATTGAAAAGAGTCAAGTCTTGAAACACGCTTTCTGTCTTCTACAAGGTTTACAACTTCTCAAGGACTATATATGACGTTCTTTGTCTACTTCGTGAATGTTCTATCTCTCTCTTCTAATGATCTCTATGGCAAGGGGAGGAGGATTAACGACGGCCCTTATTGTTGTTGTTGTCCTAGTTCATCAAACTTGCAGCAGTGCTGAGGGCTGATCATCACTGTCCTGCTTCTTCCTGCGGCAGTATCCGTAACATAAGCTATCCGTTTCGATTAACCAGCGATCCCAAAAAGTGTGGCGATCAAAGGTATACTCTTTCATGTGAGAACAACCAAACAGTGTTGTACTTATACAATGGAAGATACTACGTACGACAGATCAATTACACCGACTACGGAATCCGAGTTGTCGACCCAGGTGTTGTAAACAATAATCACCCGTTCATCCCTCGTTATCTTCTAGAAACAACTAATTTCAGTTCAAAGGATCCATATTGTTAGAATATATTATTCTCTAGGTTTATTATCTTTCCTATTAGAGTTTATTTCCTACCTTAATTAGTCTAGGGTTTCTTGTCTATCACTCTTAACCTCTCTATATAATGAGGTCTATGTAATCATCATAAGATATCAAATTCAATACAATGTAGTCCTTACGTTTTGCTTCCGCTCTCTCTTCTCTCTCTCATTCTTCCGCTTTTATATTCCGCATTTTTATTATTTCAACATGGTATCAAAGCTATTTCAACACATATCATCCTTACCCTAGTAGGAAAATGGTATTCGTGAAATGTGAAAAGCCAGTGAATTCTCCGTATCATTTAAACATTTCTTCCGAGAGGTATGCTGTATTTTCCTCAGTTAGAGCAGTGGATTTGGGGGACTTGTGCCAAGTAGAGCAAATATCTCTCACATCGTCGTTACATCCATATCCTGATGACTTAAGAAGTATTTCCTCTACAGACTTCCACAATGAATCGCTATGGACTTTTGAGCTTTTCTGGTACCGAGCTTATTGTGGAAGCAACATCTACATCGATTCCCTGAACAAGATTAGTTCATTTAGTTGCAAAATAGAATATTGTGAGTATATAAAAGAATTAATGCATGCGAGAAAAAAGACATAGCACCTGAAAAAATATTTATAATTAAATATAAATATTACATATGTTGACCATTAAATTTATATTTCTTTCTTTTCTTAAATCTTGAATTTCTCACTACTCTCATCGCTGATCAACGTTATTCTTTTCTTTGTCGCAACAGACGACTCTAC
This sequence comes from Carpinus fangiana, assembly GCA_006937295.1. Taxonomy (NCBI): domain Eukaryota; kingdom Viridiplantae; phylum Streptophyta; class Magnoliopsida; order Fagales; family Betulaceae; genus Carpinus; species Carpinus fangiana. The sequence continues at coordinate 763 of VIBQ01000262.1, read as the reverse complement.
ACTACTTCGGATTCGGATATTAGCAAGTAAGATTTCCATCTCAAGGAGTAAAGGATATATGGTAGAATATTTTATTTTTATTATTATTATTTTTTTGAGAAAGATAGAATAACACAATGAAAGACGATCATCAGAATTAAACACCATCTAATAATTCTAAGGGGAAAAGTCAACATACGTTGGCTTCAATTATTATCTTATTGTCAATGTTTTGCCAAATTATTAATTTGGTCATTGTTCCACTTAAACTATCAAAACTTCTCAAAACGATCTCAATGTTCTTCAAGCCTGCAAAAAGACAAAAATAACCTTAAAAATTATGTTAATAAGTCAAAAATTCTTTTATAAATTTAAAAAATAAATAAATAAAAATTAAACTGCATTTGTGTAAGTGAAGAGTTTGACAGAAGCTAGATTGCGGTTATGTTATGCTTGCTATATACGAATACTCAACGCCGCAATTCTCTTTAAACCATTACTCCACTCAATGTGTTGTTAGTGTTAAGTTCCACATTGAAAACATATATTAAAAAAAAATAAATAAAAAAAATAGTTAATATATCTAAGTAGATACAAGCCCATTAGCTTAGGCCTTTCGGCTAGTTTGATATCCACATATGTATATTAATATACTCTTAGTAAAATTCCATAACTACTTTATCTAGTTGCGGAGCCAAGATTTTGGTTGAGGGGGTGAAATTTTTATTTTTTTATTTTATGAATGAAAAAAAAAGTTAATTAAAAATATTTGAAAAAGATTAAC
>VIBQ01000261.1:0-16694 GCA_006937295.1 Carpinus fangiana | reverse complement strand
TTTTTTTTTTTTTTTTTGGGTTTTTTTTTGGTTTTTCACTTCTAGCTCCTCCTCTTCTCTTCTTCTCTTCCCAACATCAAGTCTTACGTACACTCCACAATCTCATTTTCAATTTTATTATTTATTTTGAACAATTACAACATACAATTGTTGAAAAAATTCCACATCCAAACATTGTAATTCAAACAAATCTACTTCTTACGATGTCTTCAATTTTAATCGGTAAAAGAAATATAAATATTCTAAAAATCTCATGATTGCTTTGGAACAACAAGAAAGTGGAGCTATCTAATACTTTAAATGTCTACAAAACGCACAAGCTCTTCATTTAAAATAAAATCAACAAGCAGCGTTATCATTCAAAAAGTTGGAGACAGAAAAATAATGACCAAATACATTAAGCATATACTTTGTGTATCCTATCTGGCAGTTGCAATTCTCTAGTACATCAAGTATATGTTTCATAAGAACGACTCACAAGAACGGCTCACGCCAACTGAACACTAAACCTTCAGGCTACATCACAACAACTTCAAGCTCCTCCCATTGAAATTGTAAATCCATCCCTAAAATACAGCGAATACATTATATTATTTTGTTAAAGCAACTGCAATTTCTTAATGCTAAAATAATTTTTTAAAAAAAAAATTAAATACTTTATTGCAATATATTGCTTCCAGTGGTTCATTGATTAAAAAGAAAAGGCAGTTAAACTTGACTAATATGATACCTGGCAACAGAGAAAAAGATAGCACCCCTCCCGCAATCATAAGCCTTGCAGTAATTGTCAAGAGCCAAAGTAGTTTCCACAACATCCTGTGTCTCGATGAAGACAAGTTTATGCTGCATTATTTCCTGTGACAATAGGAGTGTCAAGAACCTTTCTAGATTTGATACAGCTACCTTTAAATTCCATTATCATTCCAACTATTCACCATTCCATCCATATATGAGTAACTGACCTAGATGTCTTACAGACTAAAAAGTAATAACAAGTATGGAAAGACTAAAAATCATGATCGGCCAGCTAAAATGCTAACATATTTTAGTAACAATTTATACCTTCCACGAGTGAGCACCATTGGGCAAATGCAATCTCTTGTTAAGAACATTTTAAAACTTCGACTGACAACTGGATGGAAATTAAGAAGACGGGGGTAGAGATCAATTGGACTGAACGTTCCAGATGTTATGACAACTGACTGAAATCGATCAAATACTGGCTTTATGGCAAGAGGAGCATCATGGCAACTAAGTTGAAATGTCAAAATACAAATACAAAACAAAATATGTAAATACTAAATTTGAAAAATAAGATAAATGAGGATGTAAATATTCATTGCATCCACTGCCAACATATTAACTGAACCCCAAAGGTAAAACTAAACTGAAAAAATAAGACGAAAAATAACAAAACAAAGGAATAACGGTGGAGAAAAAGAGGGGAAGGGGGGGGAACCAACCTGAAGCACAGGGTCAAGAATATGCGGCATTGTCTCATCATAAGAAGGCTCAGTTGAAGACAACCATGTACATTAATTGTCAGACAGAAACCGTGAGTCTTAAGAATGAGAGATTGATGTAGTCACATACTAGGCAGGTTTCCTCTTTGTGCCAAACCCTCAACAAGCCTATTGTATTCTGCACGCAGTCTACCAACATCTGTGGCCTTGAACCTTCCTACCATGTCAAACAATTTAAATAAAAGCTGTATAAAATTGTAGTTTAAGGTTCAAAGAGAAACTAACAAACAAATGTAGTCAAGAACAATCCAGCTATTAGGTCTTAAAATCACATCAGAATACACAGGCAAACACAAAACAAAGACCTGCATATTAACACAGTTTAAAATCTATGGGTAACTGTCAAACTACATTATATAACATGGGCCCACATTTCGACAACATTAACAATAGAATCTTTAGTTTCCATGAAACAAACCAATTATGAACCTAATAAATAGCATATATCATTGAAAAGATGTTTGGCTTTTGCAAGAAAAAAGGGATTGTGATACATTGAAAATCGATAGGCAATGAATGGCTTTTGATTGTGTTCTAATACTTGTTTTCAACATCCAATTCTATGTTAGTAGATGCTAGTCAACTTTCAATGAATGCTACTGCATGAAAACCATCACTGTATGAGGGAAAAGAGTGTTGGCGGCAATTAATTCTGTGGCAGCAATATTCCCGTTATTGTAGTTTCTGTTGTTATGATTTTTATTTTGTTCTGTAGAAAGTTCTATCACTACAACTATTTTTTAATTAAAAAACCTTACTAATTACTTGAAGCTATGGATAAGTAATATGCCACAGTAAATCCTTTTCCTTTCCCCAAAAAATTTGGGGCGTTAGAAAGAAAGTATGGCCTCATGGTTGCCAGCTGGATATGTTTGCTGTTGGAGCCAAATTGTTGATGGGAAATCTTTGGCAAGCCAGGAATGAGTTGTAAATTATATTATAACAATTAGAGGAGTGATTCTAGTTGAAGCCGTTTGAGTGTCCTTTTCCATATATATATATATATATTTGGTGGAATATGGGAAAAAAAAGTTATAAACAAACACTTTAAAAGAATTTCATAAGCTGAACTTAAAGAGGGCTAGGAAAGGCAGTGGGCTGTAAGAAACTTCCCAGATACTTTGTTTTTTATAAGTAATTCAATCTTTAATTCATTTCAAACTTCCCAGATGCTTAAAACTCTTCTGAGTTTTGAGGGTGTACGGTTGTTCTGATAATCTGCTTAGAACATTACTGGTGTAATGGTAAGTCTTGATTTAATTATTGTTCACAATACTGTTTGAATTTTTCACCCATGTATTCCTTTTTTAAAGAGAAGTGCAACTAATAGTTCAGTTTCACTAGGATGCCTGGATCTTAAGGCTGTGTTTTAATATGATGTTATTTTTTTCTTGATACAGTGGGACTTTATTGCCATTCTGTGGGTTTCCTATCACAATATCAGTGAGACTAAACACTGTATGTGCATATTGATAGATTTGAACTAAAAGATGACTCAATTAAATAAATTGAGATTTGTAGTACCAAAAGTCATCTCTTGTAGTATCAAGAGATGATTTGTAGTATCAAGAACAGAACAAGTATGTATATATATCCAACCAGATCTATAGATAGATTTGTCTAATATCATACTCAATCACTCCAAATTCAGCAATAATATCAAGGAGAAAGTAAAAATTAGTATGTGAAGTGGTAATGATGGAACACCATGATGATACTTACACCACACATAGAACAGAAGCAGTACTAGCATCAGCATGAAGCCCTCCTAAAGAGAAAAAATTCTTAACCTGTTTCACAAATTAGAAGAGAATTTTTAATTCTTTGTACCCTAACATGTATGAAATAAAAATGCTAATAGAAGACTAATAGTGAACGATGAGAAAATGCTAAAAATGCTAAGGAGTACACCATATATCCCCCCACTGTTAACGATGAGAAAATGTACGAGCATGTGAGGAAGGTGGCCATCGATTTGGTGGGTCCAACAAATTTCAGGGTGGTCCCACCAATGATGGGTGCCGAGGACTTTTCCTTCTACTCCGAGGTAGTCCCAGCGGGCTTCTTCTACATAGGGATAAGGAACGAGACCTTGGGTTCCATACACACAGGCCACTCACCTTATTTCATGATGGATGAAGATGTTCTACCCATAGGCGCTGCAGCTCATGCCACTATCGCGGAAAGATACCTCAACGAGCACCGATGATGCTCTATAAATTTTGGTCCAATTGAGGGATGGTAATAGGGACAAGCAAATCTCTCATGGCGTAAAGAACCAAGTGGAGGTGCACTTGTAACTAGTACTTCGTTGTTATTGTTGTTACAGATATAGTCGTTCGTTTTTCATCATTCTGTTCATTTATAAGCATCAAATTGCGCCTCGATCAGATTCTGGATTTGGAAACAAAACCAAAGAGAGGATCATTTTTGTTAGTTAATCCTAGGTTACATCGAGTATTACTAATTGCTTTCTACTCAGCCCCATCAGACCCATTAGAATAGAACATGAATGAGAGGAACCATTTTATGATCCTATCGGTGTACATGGTACTTCATCATTTACAAAATTTAAATAATGTGACAACATAGACAATATATACACTGGTCAGAACCCCACCCCATTAAACATTAACTGATCAGGTTTCAGCTTACGGCTATAATCCATACCTGCACAATTCAGCACCTAGCAGAACAATACATGCGTATGTATTTTGTTTTTCTTGTACGAGGACCAAAAAAACTCCGAAAGCTGGACGATTTACTCTAGATTACATCTTTATTGTCATGTGGACTAAACAAGAGTAGTACTCTGCACTTACGCACCTACATTACTTCAGCCGTATAGAAACGACTAACAGCATAACTGACATGTTCATTTCCAATTTCAGTTCAATTCTCATGTCGTGAAGAATCCAAGTTTTTTTAAAGGTTTTTCACATAAAACAGTGCGCTATTTTATTATAAAAAGTCTCACCTCTTCTCACCACATAAACATTTAGCAGCTTGTAGAGCAAAATATGTAAGGATGATGTCAGCCCCAGCCCGTCGGAGACACATCAGTGACTCCATCATAACCTTTTCTTCGTCAATCATCTTCAAAACCCCACCAGCCTTGATCATCGAGTACTCACCTGAAACCTGAACCATGAACAAAGAAAATTTGAGTCCTCACCCAACACGAGTCCATGAAACAAAAGAAAAATAACAAACTCAATGAAGAAAGGTAGTTCCAGTATAACAAAAGCAAAAAGAATAGTAGGGGCGGTGGGTGCTAGTTACAAAACAAGGATACTTTGAGGACATCCACTAGAATCCCACATCTTTGCAAGCATAAGGTGAAAGAGTTTTCTTTTGCTAATCAATACTAATAATTGCAGATACCTGTATAACAAGTAACAAGGATGGGATCATGCCATGTACATGAAAGCTAAAACCTTTCTTTACGAGAAGAGATATCAAGACAATTCAAGATAATTATGATATTGTTTTTCTCGATCTTTATGTGTTTATGCACCAATAGTTGATTCATAACAGCTTGTCCTCAAAGTTAGAGCTACCAAATTTTTCACTTCTAGTGCATAGGTGCAAACAATCATTTTCCATAACCATGCAGAAAACAAAACACGGAAAGTACCTAATTAAAGGTGAAAGCAGAAGTAACGCGTAATTAAAAATGATATTGTAAGTATGAAAGTTAATGAAGCTACCTGATATGCAGCAATTGGCAAAGAAGAGTTATCTCGGAGAAGTCTTATAATATCCAAATAAGGCAGCCCCGGCTTTACCTGTCACCCAAGTTATAACTAGCATAAACTGAACTTCTGCCTTAAGTAAACATGTTCAAAGATCAACAAGAAGGGGGGAAAAAATTACAAACCAAGAGGATATTGGCGCCTTCTGACTCGCCTTCATGGGTGTCAACCAGAGCCTCTCTATAATTGGCCGGATTCATCTGATAACTTTTGTTTCCAAATTAAATGCAAGACAGAGCATCAGAACATTAGACAACAAATTTAACATAAAACTTTTCTTTGATAAACTACATAGTCTACATACGTCTTTTTGTCTCCAAATCGTGGATTTGAGTCGAGTGCTTCCCTAAATGGACCATAAAAAGAACTTGCATATCTGTTACCAGCATGATAAAGATAGACAACTGTTCGAATTTTTCACCCATGTATTCCTTTTTTAAAGAGAAGTGCAACTAATAGTTTAGTTTCACTAGGATGCCTCGATCTTAAGGCTGTGTTTTAATATGATGTTATTTTTTTCTTGATACAGTGGGACTTTATTGCCATTCTGTGGGTTTCCTATCACAATATCAGTGAGACTAAACACTGTATGTGCATATTGATAGATTTGAACTAAAAGATGACTCAATTAAATAAATTGAGATTTGTAGTACCAAAAATCATCTCTTGTAGTATCAAGAGATGATTTGTAGTATCAAGAACAGAACAAGTATGTATATATATCCAATCAGATCTATAGATAGATTTGTCTAATATCATACTCAATCACTCCAAATTCAGCAATAATATCAAGGAGAAGGTAAAAATTAGTATGTGAAGTGGTAATGATGGAACATCATGATGATACTTACACCACACATAGAACAGAAGCAGTACCAGCATCAGCATGAAGCCCTCCTAAAGAGAGAAAATTCTTAACCTGTTTCACAAATTAGAAGAGAATTTTTAATTCTTTGTACCCTAACATGTATGAAGTAAAAATGCTAACAGAAGACTAATAGTGGTATTATATAGAAGATATGCACTGCAGATACTAAAAAACTAAGTATCTGCAGATAGTTTTGTGAACCTATGCAAAGAAGACTAATAAAAGTATTATACATAAGATATGCACTAAACTTAAAAAAAAAAAAAACAAAAAAAAAAGAAGTTATCTGTAGATAGATTAATGAACCTATGCAATATATAGACATGGAGATTTGACTCATCTATCACCATTTGAACAGAATTTGCTCTGCAAATTAATTATACAATCTGACAGATTTTGACAAGAATTCACAAATCCAGATAGTTTGAGAAGACAGAAAATAAGCAAATCTGCAACTCTATTCTTCTTCGGCATCAAACTAGCTCACCATCACCATCACCCTCACACCCCCATTTGCTTTTAAAGTCTCTTTTTCCATTTTTTTTTTTCTAAGCATAATTGGGTAAATATGGTCCCAATAGACGCCATCAATTTGAGGGTGATGTCAAGGTTGCAATAGATGACATCAATGATTTTTCAATAAACAAACCCTCTGTTTTATCTAAAAAAAAAAATTGCATACTCGAGTTATTACAACTCAACCATTGAATTAGAATACAAGCCCATTTGTATGACTCAAGAAACTCAAGTCTCACATCCAGAGGCATAAGTGGTAAAAATAATCAATTTTCATAGTAAAACAAAACACTAAACAGAGTGACCATGTGATTATCTTTTCTTTCTCACTGAGAATCCTCACAAACAAAATCTGTTATGGATAAAATCTCCCAAAAACAGTTTATTAAACAAATTAGCAAGCAATATAGCCAACAAATCACAACAAAGAGAGAGAAAATAGAAGTGAAAGAAAATAAATGGGAAAACCCAAACAATCTCAGGAAAAGCTGAAGAAAATTAGGGGCAAAATTGATAGGACTATTACAAATAATGGATTTTATAAAATACACAACACCCATTTCATTTAACACACACCCAACATTAACAAACCAGTTTCAACAAACCACATATTCAACAAATATACATAATATAATATATATACATATATATACAAGCTAGGAATGCATACATACAAAATACATGGAAAGAAATAAATACATAAGCTAGGGTACCCGACCAATTGCATAATCCAACTCAACTGCATCATCATAAGCGTCTACTTTGCAGTACCTGCAATAAACCGTTAAGCATTATCATCAAAGTGATCAAGTCAGACTATAGTCATGTTAACATAAATAAAAACACAAATAACATGTTTGCCTCCTTCTGGGTGACCCCCACTTTGGGCCACTTCGGGGACGGATGAAGAGGAACTCCCATGTAAAAACAATGCCTCCAGTCTCCTAACGCGGGCTTCATTCTCCTGAAAGCGAGCTGCATTCTCAGATTCCTTTCTTGCCATCTGATTTTCCAATTCTTCAATCTTTGCTCGCTGTTGGTCCCTCTCCTCTTCTAGCTCTCTTATCCTCTCTGCCATATGTGATGATTCACCGGTGTTCTGTGTCCGGGATTGAGACGGTGTATAGTATGTCTGTGTGCTGCCCCGTACCGGTAGAATGCCAGGTCCCACTTGTCTGACCCTGCCAGCATACTCTGGCTTATTTTCGAGTGCCTGAGAATATGCATCACCCGGACACCACCTTATGGTGCCTTCAGTCACACTCGATACCGCTGCTGGATCATTTGGCATCAATTCTAACATCCTCTCCTGTATGTTATAATATAAGTTAGTATGTCATGTACGTAATGAAATCATAAATAATTCATTAATACTAAAGAGTTTGGTTAGTAGCATACGCATCTCTCCCTAACCACATCATTTGGATATGAATCATCCAATTTCTTGTGGGTTTTGATGTAATTCTGAGCTCTTGTAGGAGGAATGCCGGCAGCCAAGGTCTGCAGTAAAAAAATGAGCATATATGTATAAACATGCAATTTGAATATATTTATTAAAAAAAAATATTATGACAAATAAATTATGCTAAAAAATTTATACGTCTTCATGTGTTATCCTTGCATAACTCTTTCCACCGGAGCAATGGGGCGCATCGTTCAATGCCCGCAAATCTTTCATATGCTTCGCAAATTCCTATATGATTAAAATATAAATTGTGTGAAATATAACATTCCTGTTAAATAACTAAACACCATAAATTAATAATTAAACTCATCGTAACCTACCATATTTTTCTTTGAACACCATTTATCCAACAATGCGTCAATGTCCAAAGGGTCGTATCTGCAGACAACATCTTGGGCCATTCTCGCCCTCACCGTCTCAGGAGTATCATTATCTGTAATCTTCAGTGGTTGCTTTAGTGAGTACCTCCAATCCTGGAACTTGTGTCCCATGTCACGAAATGCGTCTTTCTTAATGGCCGCAATATTCATCTCAGGCGGGATGTAAAAATATTCCTGCAAATGTAAACAAATAAGCATATAAAACAATTAACAAATAACATGTTTGACATAATAAAATAAACATGTTATCATATATGTAGCATGTTTGTTTAATCATACCATCAAAGCGTCCCATATATTCTCCTTCTTATGCAGCGGTACCTCCCCCCAGTCGTCCCGCAATTTAACAAAACTTCCGCCCCTTATGATATTACCGGTCATCCTCCTTAATTTCAGGGCATACATCCCTACAGGCTGCCAGGAATTATTATATTCAGCCACGACCCTTTGGCCGAATGGGATATCCTACAAAGCGTGCGACCCTTTCAGATTCACTATGTGAAAGGTCGTGCTCCCATCTTGTTCTATACCTACAAAAGTAATAATTATTTTAGTTACTTAATTCGTATTCAATAATAACTACAAAACTATCGATTATATACATATATATATACACTAATATTAATAACATTTATTTACTTATTGTCCGAATCTCCTTGTCACGTAACACCCGTGTAGCTGGATCCTCGGACTGCTCGCCCTGCGTGACACCAGTAGTCCCACTATGTGGGTCCTCAACACCCTGTGTCTCACTATCACCCACATCGGCCTCAGGCTGGGAGTACAACTGCTCCATATCGGCATCCTCGTATATGGGAGTGTTATCCATATGACCCGCCTGCTGTGCCATGCCTTCACGGCTATATGGATTGGGGACGTCATTTTCAATCATTGGTCTATACCCAAGATCCGCACCAGTAACAATATCCTGTGTGTCTACCAGAAACGGTTCGGACCCACGTGTGCGAGACGGCTGCACTGAATGTGACCCCCGTGCTCGCTTGCCCCGAGAACTCATGTCGACCTATAAAGTAAATCAGTCAAAAAATTAATTAATATGACCATCAATAATTCAAAATATACATCACTATAAACACTAATCAACATGTAAATAAATAATACTACATAACCAAATAATTAATATGCACAATTAATATATAGCTGATATTTTTTAGATCACGTACGCTTCAATTGGATCTACGTCTACTCGGACGTATTGGACATCATCTTCAGGGTTATGATAATCAGTGCTAGTCGTAATCAACGGCTCACACTCGTGGTGGTTTTCGCATACATCATGCAGTCCTTCACCCCGACCAACGTCGTATACGTTTCTAGGTTTAGTCTTTACAGCACAAGCCCAATCTCTGTCCCTCTCATCCTCGACATAGAATACTTGATCAACTTGTGACGTTAGTACGTATGGCTCATCAGTAATCATTTCTCCCTTGTGGACAAGATTTTTGAAGTTCACAAAAGTTAGACCATACTCGTCCTCCTTGTACCCCTTGACCCTTGTACTATCCGCCCATTTGCACTTGAATAGAATATACCTAGTCCTATCGTAGTACTCAACCTCAATCACTTCTATTAGCTTCCCGAAGTACGTAATGCCATCAACTGTCGGTACACACACGCCACTATTCTGCGACCTCTTCCCAACATCAAATGCAAGAGTGCGAAAGAGTTTGCCATTAACCACATATTTGTTATATCTGACAGCTGTCTCCCTTGGGCCTCTACAATGCATTACCAGCTTCCCACCCAATTCATTCTTTCGTTGATCGTTCACTCCATCAACCTGTGAGTATATTACGTACAATGAGAACGAAAGCAGTTCGTTTCGTTAAATTACTAAAATCGACCCACATTAAATATATTCCAACTAGTACTATATATGTTACATATCACATTAGTCTTACATATTCACGATACCAATCGCAGAACTGCTCATGATGATGGGTTTGCAACTGCTCGTCCGTCATTCGCCCCCGATGGGATGATCGCCTAATCGTATCCATGTGCATACTACAAATCGAAATTAAATTAATAATAATTCATAACAAAGGGCTAAAGGTGACTTTACGTAAATATTATAGTAACACGGCTTACGTCCGCAGTTGAAGGAAGTCGTCAGAGTTAAACATAATGTATCGGTGAATCTGTGTCAATGTCATACGATTGAGGCTCACTCGCGTTCCCACCCCTTTCGGACCATCCGGGTTTCGTATAGGCCGATTGACAAATGATGGGGCGTTATCTAGATACCTCGCGCAAAACGTTACCAACTCAGTTGCTATGTACCCCTCCGCGATGCAGCCCTCGGGTGCAGCTTTATTCCGCACATTAGATTTGAACCCCCCAAGGCTCCTACATATAATCATCAACCAAGGTTTACAAGGACAATTACTCATTTTAATATAATTATTAAACATTGAGCACAATCAACAAACGTAAATAAATTATACCTCTCTCCCGAATACATCCACCTATACGGTATCGGCCCACCTAGTCGGCATTCACGGACGAGATGCACAACCAAGTGAACCATGATAGTAAAGAAACTTGGGGGAAATATCTGTTCCATCTTGCACAATGTGACACAAACGCCTGCCTCTAGTCGGTCCATATCTCCTTGTGTCAATGTTGTTGAACATATGCCTGTAAAGAATGCAGACATCTCAATAAGAGGTTGAACCACATTAGGCGGCAGTGATCCACGGACAGCGATTGGAAGAAGTTGCTGCATCAGTACATGACTGTCATGGCTCTTCAAACCCGTTATCGTACGGGTTTGAAGATTCACACATCGGGAAATGTTCGAGGCATATCCGTCGGGCACCCTTACATTACTTAACACTCTCAAGAAGTCTATTTTATCATCTTTAGACATTGTGTGACAAGCTGTGCGGATATATGTTCTACCATCCTCGCCTGTCCACGGATGAAGTGTAGGTCTCAAACCCATTTCCTGCAAATCTAGGCGGGCTTTGAGGTTGTCCTTCGTTCTCTCATTAGTGTCCATTATTGTGTGAAGTATGTTATCCATCACATTTTTCTCTATGTGCATAACATCGAGGTTGTGCCGCAATAAATTATCTTTCCAGTACGGCAACCTAAAGAATATGCTTTTCTTCTTCCACAAAACATTCTTCTTCTGCTTCTTTTGTGATTTCTCCATATCGGTCCTTGCCTTACCCGCGCACTCATCCCCAAATGGCATCCCTTCTAACTCTCTCAAAATTTCATCTCCACTTGGCACATCGGGGGCACATCCCAGTTCCTGGTTCCCATCAAATGTTCTCTTGTTCCGCCTAAACAGATGATCCATGGGCAGGTATTGCCTGTGCCCCATATAACACCATTTCCCGCCGTGTTTTAACCATTTAGACCTTGTTGAGTACATACAGCAAGGACACGCTTTCTCACCCCTGTTAGGCCACCCAGACAAATCTGCGTATGCAGGGAAGTCATTGATTGTCCACATCAACTGGGCTCGCATCACAAAATTTGTTTTATTTGATGCATCGAACGTGTACACCCCTACATTCCATAGCTCCTGTAACTCCTCGATTAAGGGCTGCAAATAGACATCTATATCCATTCCAGGTGCGGTTGGACCCGAGATAATAAGGGACAATATGAAGGATGTTTGTTTCATGCACATCCAAGGTGGCAAATTGTACGGTACAATCATTACGGGCCATGTGCTGTGGGATGTGCTCATGTTCCCAAATGGATTAAACCCATCCGAACATAGTCCAAGCCTTACGTTCCTGCTGTCCGCTGCAAATTCTGGATGCAAATTGTCAAACGACTGCCATGCTTGACCGTCTGCCGGATGCCTCAGTACACCGTCTTTTGTGCGGCCCTCAGCATGCCACCTCATATGGGGTGCAGTGTGTTGTGACATGAATAACCTCTGTAGTCGTGGTATGAGTGGAAACCATCGCAACTGCTTTACCGGACGTTTCTTAGAGGACGATATTGGTTGGCCATCCTCGTCCAAAAATATTTCATCTTTCCACTTAGACGCTCCACAGATGGTACATGAATTTAAATCCTTGTTGCCCTTCCAGAATAACATACAGTTGTTACGGCATGCCGGAATCTTCTCATACCCTAGTCCCATGTCCTTTAGATACTTTTTAGCCTCGTATGTACTCCCAGGCAAGGCTTCACCATTTGTAGGCAACAACTCGTTGAAGAAGTCAAGTAACGTGGAGAATGCTGCGTTACTAACTCCACCGAGACACTTCAAGTTGTATAGATTTACAATAGCGCTCAGTTTGCTGTGTTTGGTCCAAGCGTGAAGTGGTTTTTCGGCCTTTTTAAGCAACTCCTGATACCTGAGTACGTCACCGGTAGCAGCTTCTTCGGTCACATTTTCTTCAACACCCTGCCCTACGACACGAGGATCACAATTCTCTACACTGACATCATGCATGCCGAAAACATCACGCAACATCTCATGCATATTTTCACCCGGTTCTGTATTTCTACCCGCATCTGTGCTCGTTGTAGTCATATTAGGGAATGAAGCAGTCAACCGTACAGGTAGATCACCGTGGTAATACCAATTTGTATACGTAGGCATTATTCCTTTACCCCCGGTCAAGTGATCACATACGACGGCTGGCGGGTGGCGTTGGTTATTTCGACACGCCTTACATGGACAGTGAATTTTTCTATCAGGGCTTCTACAATTCGTAACTGCAAAGTCAACAAATGATCTACATCCATCTCTGTATTCCCTAGTACATCTAGGCTTTCTCATCCAACTCTTGTCCATATTGTTACTACGTACATCAAATAATCAAACGTTAGTTTTGTTTTTATAAACGTTGTTTTAGTCTGTAATTGCACATATTATATGTGGACTCCAAATAAACTTAAAAGTTAAGTATGATGTTAGTAACAAACGTTACCTAATTAAAAACAAACGTAAAATGTGAATACTAACCATAACTGTAAACCCTAAAAGTGCTAATATTATATGGGGACCGTAACTAAATTCTGGTAAGTATGGTCTAAATAACAAGTTTAATCTAAACATATATAGACATACATATATGTTTTATAAATAAATTCGTAAATAAATATGTATATATATTAATAATGTAATTAACATATTGTTTTAATATTTATATATATTAAACTATTTAAACAATTAAGTATATTACGTATATTAGAATAATATATATATTGTATATTACCTGAAGAGGAGCACCAACGGAGATGGACGGCGGCCGGTGAGAGACGGAGCTGGACGGTGGCCGGTGAGAAACGGACGGCCGGAGAGAGGTGGCTTGGCTAAACTACGTCAAAGCCAAAACTCAGCCACCTATTTGGTTAAAACAACCAAATATATGCTAAACAAAGAAGAAATTGGTGCTCCCTAAATTTGCTGATAACATAAGACAAAAAAGAAACTAGTGTTAATAGTATTTCAAAAATGTAAGGACTCAATGAAAATTAAAATATAAATCCAGATTGCAGATAAAGGTCAGATAAATGAGCAAACAATGTCACCCATATACCCTATATTGATGAAATATAACATGATATCATATAAAATTCAATGAAGTACATAACCTCCATCCACAACTTAAGTGAGTGTTGGTATTCTTATTTAGTACATAAACTCCCTTCACTTATTTAGCATATATAACCCAGGGATGCTCTTCACAAACGCATCAATTTAAGCTATTTCACCTTATTCCTCCTGTAAATTTCCAAAACTCAAACCCATTTCAATGCCAAATCTCATATGGGTATTATAAATAAACAGATTTCATTAAAGTATATTTAGACATACAGTGACAATTATCAAATAATTCACGTTCATTTCAAACAAATATAACCATGTTTTGGTGCTTGTTATCTATGATTATCGCAAGCCTCAATTATAATCTTCTTTGTAATAAGGTTCACTTAATTTCTGGTGATTTTTGACAATTACACAATAGTCAATAATACCAAAACTTCAAAGAGTAACAAAATAAAGGTACTACATGCACTAGGTTTATTAGACATATTATAGCTAGCTAGCTTGAGCTTAATTAATAAATGAGATCTCTCTCTTCTTCTAGTTAATCCCTTTGGGATCCCGAACCGAAGGTTGCTCTCACATATTTCAAGATATATAAATAAAAAGCGTGTTACATTAGTTATAAAATTAAGAAACTAGATATATAATTAAAAAAAAAAAGGTTAATTAAAAGGGTAGTCGAATCACCCTAAAAGCCATTCCTCACCTTTAAAAGATAGTCTATCACCTTTTCATTGACTTTTAAAGTTAGCCCAACCACCTTCTCACCGGCAATAAATTAGTTAAACCATGATAAAGAAGTTTTCAGATTGAGATAGTTAGATCATTCTCTCATGATGAAGAATAGTTTGACAATCTATCTCTTCGCTAAAATTTTGAGGATGATAGGACCACCACTTCACTGTCCACAACAAAATAAAACCCTATTGATCAATGACATTTAAGAAGTCGGGTTCACTATCTTTTGGAAAATGCCCATCGATCGAAGCTTGACCTTAAGCACACCCCCACCACCATCATCACATCCTCTAGAATTTCCAAGATTACTCTCTCACTATGACCACTCATTTTTCTTTCTAAGATTTCAACCATTTTATATGCTTCCAAATTCAATAATTCCGTGTATATGCTTCCCAATACATTGGTTTCAAAAACGTTAAATCATGAGAAATAATAATGTAATTTGGAGCTGTACATGAGATTCATCAGTATTTAAAAACCCAGAATATATTGCCCTTTGGTTTTGTCAGTTGGCTGCCTTTCTTCAAATCAACATATCAGCCAAATAATAAACATAATTACGGGAAAAAAAAAAAATCACTTTCATTTCAAACAAATTAACCCACTTTTTGGTCCATGTTAGCTAAGATTATCAAAAACTTCCACTGATAATCTTGTATAAATTTTTTTTTTTTTTTTATGAATAAGTAAATTTCATTCAAGCTTAAAACCAAAACACCAAGTCAACAACATACAAGCTCTGTACTGAGCTGAAACAGACCCTCATAGGGGTCTTTTACAACCAAAACACCATCAAACCTGCTTCTACAATGCCAAAAACTACACATTAACCAAAACACCACCAAACTACACATTAACCAAAACACCACCAAACAGACTGTAGAAAGTTCATTATAACAGCACATCAGTAGGCAAATTCCATAAGGACACTAAGAGCAAATTCTCTCTAATCGTGTATAAAATTGCTCATTCATCAAAAAGAAAGGTTCAATTTGTGCGTGATCCCCTAATAACATTATATTAGCCAATTGTACCAAGTCTTCATTCACTCAAAAGAATAATGAACTAAGGGAAAGTAGACTAAAAATTTGATGAGGAACTCAACTGGGCACTGGTAGGATGAACAGAGAAGGCTTGAAGCCAAGCGTGGACGTCAACCTTGTTGAACCATACGTCTCTGGCGGCATACCCGGCTTCTTGCAGAATTTATATATGCACGAAAATAGGATGCAGTGGAATTAATTCAAAAATGGTTTTTTTTTTATTTTCCAGAACCAAGAAGTTGCTGGTGAGAGAGAATGAGAGAAAATTTAGAGGAAGAAGGAGCTGCGTGGAGGCCGGGAGAGAGGCAGGGAACGCGCGGGAGAGAGGGAGAAAATGAGGGAGGAGAGGAAGAAATTAATGGGGGCCAGCTGGAGTGGGGTTCCCCATGCTAAAATTTTTGACGTGTGAGTAGGTGACACGTCAAAAATTTTTGAAGTGTCACCTACTCAACGTCAGAATTTCTTCCTTTTTCTGGGTTCAAATTAATGCACGTTTTCAAAATTTTTCCATTTAACAAAGTTTCTTTTCTATTTTTTTAATTATATAAGAAAAAATATCTTATATTAGTATATTATTTGACACATATAATAATTAACTAAACAAGCTGAACCTGGACGAATAAATTTAAAATTTATAAAAATTAAAAAAAAAGATTAGGAGTATAAACGTCATTTTATTGTTTTTAATGTTTAAAATTTGAGATAATTGGTCAATTGAATCAAATTAAAAGTTCTCATATGTAAACTGAGTGTTTTTTAAATTAAGAGGGTACACGAGAGCGAACGCTCGATAATTATTAAGTGTGTATCTCGATCACCATCGTAGGTGGATCCAATCCAAAAATATTCATT
>VIBQ01000260.1:0-16710 GCA_006937295.1 Carpinus fangiana | reverse complement strand
TTTGGACCTTGACATGGTACATGAGCAAGCTAAGGCCTTATTAGATCCCACTCCTGAGATGTAGACTGAAAATGGGGAAGAAGAAATGCAGGAGCAGATTGAGCCCCCGCCAATTTCAAATTGGCCCAATGACAAGGAAGTGAGTACTGAAGCTCACTCCTTCGTCACAATCCCTCTCGAGACATATCATTCACATCAAGTTCCATCTTTCCAATGTCTCGAAGAGCCATCTTTTGTAGAAATCTTTGAGGAATCGCACACAGAAGATCACAAATCTAGGAACCGTGTTCCTAAGTGGATCCCTCGAAACAATGGCAACTACATAAGATGGCAGAACATCCTTCTAGAGGGGTATCAAATTTTAAAGAAGAAAGGATGGAAGGGATTGGTTGGACACCCTTATGAGCGGGGAAGGTGCGGTATTTTTCCTTTTTATTTTTCGTACCGCATTTTTTATTTATTTTCATTTTGTTATTTTATTTCCTGTCATTTTAGTTTGTTTCAGTTTCTAACAGCAATTAACATTTTGATGTTTGATCTTTGAGAAAAAAGATTGCTGTTAGTTTTTGACAGGTGTTCTGATGTTCAAGTTTGGGGGACGCCTTGGACTTTGCTCATCCCGGTTCCTCATTCCACTGTAATGTATTTCTTGTCACATTAGGGACAATGTGTCATTTAAGTTTGGGGGTGTGGACAAACACTTTGTCTGTCTAGTTTTGTTTTGTTTTTGTCTGTATATATTTGTTTTTGCCCTGTATATAATTTTTTTTCTTTTTGTTTGTTGCTATGTTGTTAATTGGTCATGACTTACATCATAACTGTGGATTGCATGTCATTGGTGTGTTTAACTTGTTTGAACATTGCCTATCATTAGAAACCCCATTTTTTGATTCATGTGTTGGATTAGAGAGACTCCACTTGTTTAATTGATATTTCACATGCACACTAGCATTAGGGTCTGTGGGGTATGAGATTTGACTTTGAAAAATGTTTCTTGAGATTTTTAGGTTTTTGCGATGTGATGATGAAACCTTGGCTAGTAATAAAAATAAAAAAAATAAAAAATTTCATAATAAGTTGAACTTTTCATTGAGTAATCGGACCTCGTGCCTCATTAAGCATTGAGTGTTCGCGTAAAAAGATGAGAAATTCCAAAAAAATTGTATGGCTAGTTTAGGCTCCGTAGCTTTTTTGATTTGAGTAATTAAGCCCTAGGGATGTCTCTACATCTAGTGCCCTAAAGCCGTCTGGTTTGGGAGTCACTGGCCCAAAGCTTGTTACATAGGTCATTTAGAAGCTTAAGGGAGTCAAGCATTTCACAGCCTACACAAAAATTGCATCTTTCAATTCAAGCCTTGGTTGATTTATCACATTGTTTTCCTTTAAATTTTGGGATACACGTCTTTGGAGAGTGATTGAAACCCCATGATCTTGTCGTTAGGTCACTTTGCACTTCATGGAGCATGTATTGTCTCAATTTTCCAACCTTGAGTGAAATAATGTTTGGATGCCTGGATGATGTGGTTTGTATGTTCTACATGTTAAATTTGCTAATGATGTATGAACCATGTGTTTGTGTGAAGGGCTTTGTCCATTAATAACATAGTGCCAAATCATTGTTTGTGGGTGTCATTCCTGAAAAACCCTCACGAGACTTCACTCGTCTACTAGGGATGCCTAGTGGTTTAAAAGGCTTGTTGCATACGCTAAATGCAATCGTTTCTCCCACGAAAGAGGATTTATGTTTTTTGTTTTATTTTCAGTTTTGTTTTGCTAAGCAAAATGTAAGTTTGGAGGTATTTGATTGGTGTCAAATATTGTATATTAGACCCCCCTTAACTTATGTTAGTTAGGCTCTTAGCTTTGTTAATATTTAATGTTTTATCTTGTTTTAGTGTTTTAGTGAGTTGTAGGTCTTTGGTGCAAAAGGTGGCTCAAAGGGGAGAAATGAAGCAAAGAAGGAGTCAAGTCCCTAAAAGTGCGTTCGAACGCACTTGGTGCTTTCGAACGTAACTGCGGTCGAATGCAGGGACCACGTTCGAATGCAGGTCCAGTCAGCCCGCGTTTCCCACGTCAACCTAGCCGGCCCTATTGTACATCACTTCAACCTTGCGCCGTGGGCAGTTATGTGCGTTCGACCGCATATAGTGTGTTCGAACGCACTGCGGTTGAACGCAGTGCCTACTCTCGAACGCACACGGCACGGCGGCACACCTGCGACCGAACGCACAGCACCATGATCGAACGCATGTACGGTTGCGTTCGAATGCACCCTCTGCGTTCGAACACACCCCTGACCTGGCAGCACACTAAATTTTGTCTATAAATAGGATTTCGTGTATTTCAATTTTCTCTACGCTTGGGAGACGATTTGAGGCGCCCTCAGTGGCCTAAAACCTCCTTGTTCTTGATTGTAAACACTCCTAAACATCTTTGCTTTGATTAATTGTTTTATTTCTTGTTGATTGTGTCTCCCTTTAGCATGGGAGGCTAATCTTCAACTAAGGTTGAAGATGAAGCCTCACCATGGATTTATTTAACATACTTTCATAGTTAGTTTTACGTTAATCCGTTTATTATTTGCCATGTGTGTTCGTTTCGGTTTAATTTCGTGACAAAGTTGCATCGATTGTGCCGTAGTTGTTTAGTCTTTGCGTTTAGTCCGATGGATACATTTCATCGTTCGGGTTACGTTCATTTATCCATTGTAGTTAGTGATGTACAAATTTAATTGTACTCGCCAATTGCACGAGTCGATCGTAATAGAGTGGATGTGCAAGTGCGAGTGTCGAACCCACAGAGAATCGGTTTTGCTAAAAATCAACTTTAAAATGCCTAGACTAATTCTATCTTAACCTAGTCCCAAAAGCAANGTTTAGGTCCAAAGGATCCAATGTGAAAATGATACACTAACTACAATGGATAAATGGACGTAACCCGAACGATGAAATGTATCCATCGGACGAAACGCAAAGACTAAACAACTACGGCACGATCGATGCAACTTTGTCACGAAATTGAATCGAAACGAACTAACATGGCAAGTAATAAACGGATTAAACGTAAAACTAACTATGAAAGCATTTAAGTAAATCTAAAGTGAAGGGAATAAGAGACTAAATAAAAGTAAAATAAAACATAAATTAAATAAACGACAATTTAGGAGGGATTTACAGTGGAAAACAGAGGGTTTTGGGCCCTAGAGGCGCCACAAATGATACATCGAGGTCCTATTTATAGGCTGGCGGGTCACTGAAATGCGTTCGAACGCACTACCTGCGTTCGAACGCACCAGTTATTTGCGATCGCACGCAAGGCACGCGGTCGAGCGCAAATAACTGCTGTGGCGGCTAGGGTTGACTAGGCGTGCGTTCGAGCGCAGACCCCTTGCGTTCGAACGTAGATAACCGCTAGGGCCGACTGTGCATGCGTGTGACCGCAGCTCCTGCGTACGACCGTGAGTGCGTTCGAACGCACCAAGTGCGGTCGAACGCACTTTGGCAGGAATCAGCTTCTTCTCTTTCAGCACACTTTGCCCTTTGCTAGTCATGTTTTAATGCAATGACCTGCACAGCACAAACCACTAAAAACTATACAAAACATAAGTTATTAACACAACTAAGAGCCTAACAAACATAAGTCAAGGGGGGTCTAATAAACAATATTTAACACCGATCAGTTAGTGTTAAATCACTTTCACTTTGGATCCTTTGGGCCTAAACCGTTCATGTTTTATCTTTTGTCAAATGAGCGGACATTTTGATTATTTCAATAGGCACAATAGGACATGCATAGGGCGTAAGGATGCATGAACTAGCGTGACATTAGAACATGCATCGTTTTTAATCGATAGACGGATGTTTAATTAACTGTGTATTTAAATATGGTGAGGTGGATTCTAGACCTTAGGATTTTTATCTCTTTGTTTTATTGCATTTTAATTAGGTTTTATTTTCCGTACACCATGTGTTTGCTTTTGGAACTAGGTTAAGATATTATTAGTTTAGGCATTTAGAATTGATTTTCAGCAAAGCCGATTCTCTGTGGGTTCGACACTTGCACTTGCACATCCACTGTATTACAAATGACTTGTGCAATTGGCGAGTAAAATTAAATTTGTACGATCACATAATAAAATAAAACTCTCCAAAATAGGGCTACAGCTCACTTGGGCTTCACGTATGAGTGTGCTCGATCGCAGGTCATGTGCGCTTGATCGCAACTGCGATCGATCCTCTTCTTGCGCGTACAAGTGCAGGTGCGCTCGTTCCTTATCTTGGGCACTCGAGTGCTAGTGCATTCGATCGCAGGTCCCCTGTGCTCCATCACTCCAACAGAGTCCAGCTTTTTCCCAACTTTTGTCTTTTAAGCCCTAGACTTCCAGAGATGCTTCATTTTCTTCCGAAGACCTATAAAACACAAAAAAACAAAAAAATGAAATAAAATAGTACAAACTAGCAAAACTAAAATATTAACAAATATAAATTAAGGGGCTAAATTAACAAATATTTTAGCACTTATCACACCCCCAAACTTACATATTGCTAGTCCCTTTTCAATACAAAACTAAAAACTAAATGCCCTAAAACCATCTGGTTTGGGAGTCATTGGGTGTAAGGACAAAGTGTGTGTAAATGTGTCCCCATACCCCAAACTTAAATTACACATTGTCCCCAATGTGCAAATAATATGGAAAGAGCTTACCTGGGGAGATGGAGAGCTGTCTGGATTGGCATGGCTCATAGCACACCCCCAAACTTGAACTGTCCATACGCTTTGTCCCTGAAACACAACACTAAAGTAAGACGGGAAAACAAAAAGAAACTAATAAATAAAAAGCAACAAGAGATGGAAAATCAAACAAAAACAAAAAGGATAAGCTGTGGGGTGCCTCCCATGAGCACCAAGTTTTACGTCCTCAGTCAGACTGTATGGCCACTCACTATTGTCCCCCCATATGGTGCAGAAGACGATGCTCTCGCAACTGGTGGTAATCGGTCTAAAATGGCTTTGAGCATCCCTTCTTCTGTATCAAAACGCTTTTCAAGACTGTCAATGCGCTTTTCCAGCCTGTCCATGCGCTGATTTGCTAGGAACGTATCCTCCCGGTCCTCCTGCCTAATGTCAGCTATTTCAAAACAGAAGAAGGACATCTCATCATGTAAGAATTCATACTCTGTACGGCCCACGACAATAGGTTCTCCCTCCCCACCCTGTTGAGCTGTAAGTTCCTCCTCTTCCATAAGCTCTGCGTCCTCCACTCTTTCAGCAACAGGGACTGGCGCCCTGATACCTCTTGGCATGTGTGACCGACTTTGGTTCCACTAGTTTCTGCCAAAGAAGGGGTGCTCTGTGATAGGTCCATCTTTCGGGGTGCCCTTTATGCCCTTTTTCTTTAGGATATGAGTGAGTAGAAACGGGAATGGTAGCCCCCATGAATTTGTAGTGGCGGCTTGGCACCAATGTACCCAATCCCAAAACACGTTAATTTGGTTCCAAATGATTGATGGGATAGAATACCAATGGCCTTTATGGAAGGCATATAGTGCATGAATGAACTGGTCACGTCTTTGCGTTTTGTGTCCTAATGGGCACACATTGCGCTGAAGAATGGAGTCCACATGCCAGAGTTGTGGAGGCAATTTGGATCGACTGCTTGCATTATTTTTGTCATTTACATACTGCCCCACACACATATCTTCTATTATTTCTGAAATGTAGAATGATTCCGGCTGCTCATCCAATTGTGCATCTGCAAGGCGTGTTCATCGTTTCATTTAAGGGCAGTGGCAATATCAGAAGTTGTCACCTCAACTAGCTTGCCTTGAACGGTTGAGAATAAAACACCCCGCCTATTGCAATCAGTGAAAAGGTTCTCATAGAATTGGACAATCAGATTTGTGTAGGCGGTGGAGGTGACGGGCTTGAATAGCTTCTTTAATCCACGACATTTGAATTCCCGAACCGCCCATTGGGTTGCTTCAAAATTCTTGAAGTACCGTTGATGTCGAATTCGGTCTCAAAAAGGATCTCCTGTGGCTCAAAAGTGGGATGGGAGGACTGGGCTTGGGAGCCGGAAGCTTGAGAGGTGGAAGCATTGGTCTTAGGCATACTTGAGTTTCGATCAGGAATTTTGTTGAATAGGTGGTGTGCAGCTCTGTAGTGACCCAAATTATTAACTAGGCATAAGTAGCTTAGTTGGGGGAGTTAATTTGGGCTTTGGGTCGCTAAGGACACTAGAGGGGCAATTTGGACTTTTGGGCAGACGTACGCTGCTGTCTGTAGTGAGGACGTACAGTGGAGGACCACCGAACGTAAACTCTATAAATCGTACAGGCGGATGTACGTGGGACCACCAAACGTACACTACTTTTCGAATACCCTCTGGTTAATACCTGGACATACGAGGTAGCTATGGAACCACTAGGCAAGAACCACCGGACGTACGCCCTTTGGTCGGACTTCCGCTACTTTTTTGGGCCTATAAATACCCCATACCCTCTTTGTGTTTTTCACAAACTTTAGATGCCCCCAGGCAGCCAGAGTAATCCTAAAGTGTTTCCAAGTGTCTTCAGTGTGTTTTGTGAGCATGTGTGTGAGGCGTTTGCGAGTTTCGGAATGATCGTGAGGCGGAACTCTTGCGGTTTTGTTTCAAGGAGGTAACGTTCGATCCTTAGCTTTTAATTACGTCGTTATGGTTCTCGTTTTATGTTTAGTTGTAGTTGCTAGCTTAGATACACTTTGAAACTCGTTTGGGTTGGTATTTTCATTAGCTTAGCATTGTTACGTTGCATGGAGGTTGCAAACTAAACTAGAAGGCTTTAGGGTGTTCCTAGTAGCCCTAGGAGTTGGAGAATCGGCGGACAGTGGCGAGAAAATGAGGTTCTCCCTGAGAACCCACATAGCGGACGTACGGTGTTGTGCCGGACGTACGGCCCGTTGTGACACGATGGATGTACGACCCCGAGCCCGGACATACAGTCAGTGTGTGATAGGGAAACCCTATTTCACCAAACATCCTATAGCTCATGTTTTCCTTATTTTAGAGTTGTTTTAGTGGAATTAGGACTAATAGAAGGTTTTCCACAGATTTGGAGAACCCGAATCATTCGGAGTATTCAGAGACGTTTTTCGATCCAGGTGAGTTTTAACTCACATAATGCTCATTGCTATTTTTCCATGCACTGCACATCTATTTTGTGTATCGAGAAAACATGCATATTTTACAACTCTCATAGTTTATACTTATTGCACATGAACTCTGTCATTTTGAGAAAAACGTTATGCTGAACATGTTAACCAAGTGAGACTTGTAAAATGACATGCATGTAAAATACAGATAAGATAATTGCATCGTATGACATGGTACACCGGTACGTGCAGTAGTATTGGCCATGGGCTTACTACTCGATTGTGCCACTAATGTTACGTACGGTATGTTATGTAATGGCTGGGGTACTGGCATTGTATTATAGGTCCCTCGGGACAGCATCAACCCCGCTGAGAAGGGGTAATATCTCGGGTAGACCATACTGTTGAACTATGACTGTTTTTTACATCGTATGCATATATCATTACTATATATATATCACGCATAAATAAGCTGTCATGATGGAATTGCTTTTGCTTATTAAACATTTGAGTTCATTACTAAAACTGGCGTGGGTATTATCTGTGTTAAAAATCACTAAGTCTTAGACTTACCATTTTCTTTATGTTTCATCTCCCATTACGATTATTATATAGTTTAGCGGTTTTAGAAGAGGATGCCGTCGGAGCAGACTTGGGTTCTAGCTCAGGACTTAATCCGTGTGATTTTTGAAGACATGGACCCTATTTGGTTGCACTCAATGTGGGAGGCCGGAGGATCTGCTCATGCAGACATGATAGAGATTTTTATTTCGCTAGCTCTGTTGAGTTCTAGGCTTTGATTTACTGATCTTTTGTGAACAATGTTGGTGTTGTTATTTTGGGTTGTATCTATTTCCTGCTGATGGTCTGATGACCAATACATTTGGTGACTATTTATGATATTGATGACGTAGCATTCTATCTCTGGTATTGCTGTGTGATGTTTTCAATTACTGTCTCTTAATCCCATAGTCTTGGTAAAGTCTTTCGCTGCAATTTTCTCGTTACAACGAGGAAAGTGTTTTCCAGGAGGTCGTGTCTTGGAAGGACATGGTTGGGATGGCGCGTCATGGGATCAATTACTTGTTAATTGATTTGCCCATCGGGCGGGGCGTCACAGTTGGTATCAAAGCTTTTGCTCTGAGAGGACTATGGGTAGAGGGAAAAGAGAACTTAGGCCATGATCACAACAGAGATTAGGCTAGATAAGCGATTAGGACTTAGTCTCTAGACTTGGTCGCTTGGTTCTAGTAGAGACGGTTCTAACTCTACTCTTCGCTGCAGAGAATGCCGTCCGAAGGAACCCTGCAACTGGACCTAGTGCGCTGGAGATCGGAGAGGGAGGTATTCACCCCGAGCCTATGGACATTCTCATTCATGAGGTGACACTCCCAGGAAGCCAAGTGATGGATGCGATTGGCTAGTTGGTTTCGGCCTTGGATCGCGATAGGGTTGCGAGACAGCCAGCTGAAGGTACTGGATGTTCTCTAAAGGATTTTTATAGTCGTCACTTGGAGAGTTTTGATGGGAGAGGCGACCACATTCATGCTGAGAATTGGTTGAACGACGTGGAGGAGTTGTTAGCTACCCTTGGATGTACGAATGAGCAGAAGGTGGCTTATGCTGCTTATAAGCTAACTGGAGAAGCTAAGCGCTGGTGGCAAGACAAGAAAGTGGTGCTTGTTGCTGACTTAGGTTCGGAGACTGCCATTTCTCGGGAAGTCTTCAAACACGAGTTCAATTGGTACTTCTTTCCAAGAGTCGCGTAGAAGGTGAAGGCACGAGAGTTTTTGGATTTGGTCCAAGGAGGGATGTCAGTGATTGAGTACCCCGCAAAGTTTCTACAGTTGTTGCGTTTCAGGTTATACCTCATCTCGACTGAGGAAAATAAAGTGAAGAAGTTCGAACGAGGTCTGAACTCTCGTATTCGAGTTGTTTCGACATTTGGGATTTCTCCCAGTTGGTCGATAGGGCATCGATCTATGAGGAAAGTCTGAAGGAGAATGTGGCTGAGTACGCGGATCAGAAAAGGAGGACTTAAGGAACTCGTACTTCGGTCGGAGGAGCCGAGCCAGCAAAGAGAATGGCGGTGGGGAGTTTTCCACCCCAGAGGTCACAAGGACGTACCTCTGGTAACCCTCTAGGTTCATCGCAAAAGAATCAGACGTCGGAGCTGTGCAAGAGGTGTAACCGTGTACACTGGGGACCCTGCAAGATGGCAACCGGGACTTGTTATCGATGTGGCCAGTTTGGTCACTTCAGTAAGGATTGCGTGGGCAAAGGGGTTGCTTAGAAGCCTTTGGCGCCAGTTCGGGTTTACGCGCTTCTTCCAGGAAAATCGGAAGGAGGATCAAAAGTAATGACAGGTACTGCCCCTATACTTGGATTTGAAGCTTCAGTTTTGTTTGATTCGGGAGCTACCCACTCTTTTGTATCTCTAGTGTTCGTAAGATTGTCTAGACTTGTTGTGAGAACTTTGGAACCTGGTCTAGCTGTAACTACACCCCTAGGGAAAACTGTGGTCTGTAAGCTTGTAGTTTGCGAATGCCCTGTTAGCACTTGTGGAAGAGTACTTCCCGCAAACTTAGTTGTTCTCCCTATGTTTAGTTACGACGTTATTCTTGGAATGGATTGGTTGACGAGGCATTCGGGGGTTATCGATTGTGCTCTAAAGCAAGTGACGCTTACTCCATGGGGAGAAGGAAAAGTGATGTACGTTGGACTGCGAGCGAGGTCTTTACCTCCAACGATTTCGGCCGTGCAAGCTAGGAAGCTTATCATCGGAGGCAATCAGGCATTTTTGGCATTCGTTTTCGCTCCAACGAAGCAAGCAAAGAAGAATCTGGAAGATATTCCTATGGTGTGCGAGTATCCAGATGTCTTTTCAATAGACTACTCTGGATTAGCACCACAGAGGGAGGTGGAATTTGGGATTGAGTGTGTGCCAGGCACTAATCCTATCTCTAAGGCACCATATAGGATGGCATCGTCGGAGTTGAAGGAGCTAAAGGAGCAGCTCCAGGAGCTTTTGGACAAGGGTTTCATTCGCACTAGTATATCACCTTGGGGAGCGCCGATGTTGTTTGTTAAGAAGAAGGACGGGTCAATGAGGATGTGCATTGATTATCGGGAGTTGAATATGGTGATGATCATGAATCGATATCCTTTACCAAGGATTGACGACCTGTTGGATCAGCTGCAAGGAGCACGAGTGTTTTCTAAGGTCGATTTGTGCTCAGGCTATCACCAAGTGAGGGTGAAGGAAGAGGACATTCCTAAAATAGCCTTTAGGACTCGTTATAGACACTACGAGTTCTTAGTTATGTCTTTCAGACTAATTAATGCGCCAGCAGTCTTTATGGACACGATGAACAGAGTCTTTCATGACTACTTGGATCAGTTCACTGTTGTCTTTATTGATGACATCTTGATCTACTCAAGGACATCGGAGGAGTACGAGGAGCATCTGCGGAAGGCATTGGAG
This sequence comes from Carpinus fangiana, assembly GCA_006937295.1. NCBI lineage: Eukaryota > Viridiplantae > Streptophyta > Magnoliopsida > Fagales > Betulaceae > Carpinus > Carpinus fangiana. The sequence continues at coordinate 6,095 of VIBQ01000260.1, read as the reverse complement.
AGGCTTAGGAGGGAGAAGCTTTATGCCAAACTCAAGAAGTGCGAGTTTTGGCTGGATAGCGTGTCTTTCCTCAGACATGTGATTTCTGGTGAAGGAGTAGCAGTTGACCCGGAAAAGGTGAAGGCCGTGGTAGAGTGGGCAAGACCAACTAGCGTGTTCAAGATTCAGAGTTTCTTAGGACTCGCTGGTTATTATCGACCCTTCATCGAAGGTTTTTCGAAGCTATCGGGACCACTCACTACTTTGACTAGGAAGAATGCTCATTTTGTTTGAACGGATGAGTGTGAGCAATGTTTCCAAGAGTTGAAGAGGCGATTGGTGACTACTCCAGTGTTGGCATTACCTACGGAATCTAGTAATTTCGTAGTGTATTGCGATGCTTCTAAGAAGGGTTTAGATTGCATGCTGATGCAAAACGGCAATGTTATTTCCTATGCTTCACGCCAGCTTAAGTCGTACGAGCAGGACTATCCTACACACGACCTGGAGTTGGCAGCGATTGTGTTTGCTCTTAAGATTTGGAGGCACTACTTGTATGGCGAGCGGTGTGAGATCTACACGGACCATAAGAGCTTGAAGTATTTATTCACTCAAGAGGAGTTGAACATGAGGCAGAGAAGGTGGCTAGAGTTGATCAAGTATTATGATTGTGAGATCAATTATCATCCGGACAAGGCTAACGTGGTAGCAGACGCGTTGAGCAGGAAATCAACGGTGGAGCTTGCAGCTCTTGGGATTTCTCAACCCAAGTTGATTAAGGAGCTCACTGGGATGGGATTGGAAGTAGTAGGCGAAGGTACGCCCGTACACCTGGCTAACTTGATGGTTTAGTCAGAATTGCTTGCAAGAACATGAGGACCCTGAGTGCGCCAAGATCAAGCAATTACTTGCGGAAGGTAAGGCAAATGAGTTTTTTCTTAAGGAGGACGGGTTGCTCACCCATTTCAAGCAAGTGTGTGTGCTGGGAATCGGAGGACTGAGGAAGGAGATAATGAGTGAGGCTCATCATTCTCCATACACTGTGCATCTTGGAGGCACCAAGATGTACCGTGATGTGAAGGGGTCATATTGGTGGAACAATATGAAGAAGGACATTGCAAAGTTTGTAGAGTAGTGTTTGACTTGCCAGCAAGTGAAGACGGAGCATCAGAGACTGGCGGGATGCTTAAGCCGTTGCTTATATCGAAGTGGAAGTGGGACGAGATCGCTATGGACTTCATTTTGGGTTTACCAAAAACACCTACTGGGGAAGATTTCATTTGGGTTGTTGTCGATCGTCTAACGAAGAGTGCTTACTTCATTCCCATAAAGGTTAAAGATCCGATGGATAAGTTGGCTAGACTATATGTCCAGAATATAGTCCGTTTACATGGAGTACCATCGACAATTATTTCGGATAGAGACTCTCGTTTTACTTTGAGATTTTGGCAAAGTCTTCCGAAGGAAATGGGGACGAAGCTAAAATTCAATACCGCTTTCCATCCTCAGACAGACGGTCAGTCTGAGTGGATGAACCAGATCTTAGAGGATATGTTGTGGGCATGCGTGTTGGAATTCAAAGGTAGCTGGGTTCAACATTTTCCTTTGATCGAGTTTGCCTACAACAACAGTTATCAGGCGACTATTGGAATGCTGCCGTATGAAGCACTTTATGGATGAAAGTGTCAGTCACCCTTGTATTGGGACAACGTTGTTGAGAGACAGACATTGGGACCATAACTGATTCAGGAAACTCGTGACAAGGTGCATGTCATCAAGGAAAGGATGAATGCAGTTCAGAGTCGGCAGAAGAGTTATGCTAATAAACGAAGGAGGCCCTTGGAGTTCGAGGTGGGGGATCGTGTGTTCCTAAAGATATCACCTATGAGAGGAGTAATGCGGTTTGAGAAGAAGAGTAAGCTTAGCCCCAGATTCGTAGGATCGTTCGAAATTACTCAGAGAGTGGGGAGGTTGGCTTATAGGATTGCCTTACCCCCAGATTTGGTCGAAACGCATGACGTTTTCCACATGTCTATGCTAAGGAACTACATCGCTAACTCCGATGTAATTGTGGAGTATGAGCCGTTGGAAATCCATGAGGGATTAACCTACATGGAGGAACCAGTGAAGATCATGGATAAGAAGGAGCAGGTGCTGCATACCAAGACGATTCCTATTGTCAAGGTACTGTGGCGTAATCATGGAGTTGAGGAAGCATCATGGGAAGCAAAACACGACATGCGGAGTCGCTACCCGCATTTGTTTGAATGATTGTGTATGACTCTTTCTTTTAAGATTATACTTAGACAATATACCTATTTCCATTTTGGGTAAGGGAATAGTTTACTAAGAAAAGATTGTTTTCTCTTCATGATTATTGCACCCATACCAATCGACCCGGACTGCGTGTGGAACTACTCCTTCTATGAGTGGATAGATTTAGGAGTAGAGATTGACGAGGATTGGTATAGTGTGGGTAACATTGAGTACGATGCACTCGACGACTTGTGTGGCGATTTTCCATAGCTGTTTGAAGAGGATGATGTACCGATTAATGGATGGGAAGAGATAATCTAGGAACCTACCGAGCATGATGAAGAAGACTCTACGGATGAAAGGTAACATTCTACTCCTCGTTAAGTGATGTTCTTTTGGAAATTGTCTCATAATTTCGAGGACGAAATTCTTATAAGTAGGGGAGAATGTAGTGACCCAAATTATTAACTAGGCATAAGTAGCTTAGTTGGGGGAGTTAATTTGGGCTTTGGGTCACTAAGGACACTAGAGGGGCAATTTAGACTTTTGGGCAGACGTGTGCTAGGTCTGGCGGACGTATGCTGCTGTCTGTAGTGCAGACGTACAGAGGGGGACCACCGGACGTACGCTCTGCAAACCGTACAGGCGGACGTACGTGGGACCACCAGACGTACGCTACTTTTTGAATACCCTCTGGTTAATACCTGGATGTATGAGGCAGCCATGGAACCACTGGGCAAGAACCACTGGACGTACGCCCCTTGGCCGGACGTCCACTGCTTTTCTGGGCCTATAAATACACCATACCCTTTTTGTGTTTTTCACAAACTTTAGATGCCCCCAGGCTGCCAAAGTATTGCTAGAGTGTTTCCAAGTGTCTTGAGTGTGTTTTGTGAGCGTGTGTGTGTGAGGCGTTTGCGAGTTTCAGAACGTTTATGAGGCAAAACTCTTGCTGTTTTGTTTCAAGGAGGTAACGTTCGATCCTTAGCTTTTAATGACGTCGTTATGGTTCTTGTTTTATGTTTAGTTGTAGTTGCTAGCTCAGTCATGCTTTGAAACTCGTTTAGGTTGGAGTTTTCGTTAGCTTAACATTGTTACGTTGCATGGAGGTTGCAAACTAGACTAGAAGGCTTTAGGGTATTCCTAGTAGCCCTAGGAGTCAGAGAATAGGCGGACAGTGGAGAGAAAATGAGGTTCTCCCTGAGAACCCACATAGTGGACGTACGGTGTTGTCCTAGACGTACGGCCCGTCGTGACACGGTGGACGTATGGCCCCTAGACCGGACGAACGGTCAATGTGTGATAGGGAAACCCTATTTTCACCAAACGTCCCATAGCTCCTATTTTCCTTATTTTAGAGTTGTTTTAATGGAATTAGGACTAATAGAAGGTTTTTCACAGATTTGGAGAACCCAGATCTTTCGGAGTATTTAGAGACACTTTTCGATCTAGGTGAGTTTTAACTCACATAATGCTCATTGCTATTTTCCCATGCACTGCACATCTATTTTGTGTATCGAGAAAACATGCATATATTACAACTCTCACAATTTATACTTATTGCATATGAACTCTTTCATTTTGAGAAAAACGTTATGCTGAACATGTTAACCAAATGAGACTTGTAAAATGACATGCATGTAAAATACAGACAAGATAATTGCATCGTATAACATGGTACACCGGTATGTGCAGTAGTATTGGCCATGGGCTTACTATACATGTTAGCTTTATGGTCAAACGTGTGTGTTATATAGGTCTTTGGATCCATTGGTTTCATGACCTTGATGCAACCATTCCCAATGGTTCGGTCACTATAGGACGGACTTCATTAGTTGGTGTGGGCCACTCGAGGTTGGACTCGATCGTACCACTAATGTTACGTACGGGTATGTTATGCAATGGCTGGGGCACTAGCATTGTATTATAGGTCCCTCGGGACAGCATCAACCCTGCTGAGAAGGGGTAATATCTTAAGTAGACCATACTACTATGACTGTTGTTTACATCGTATGCATATATCATTACTATATATATCACGCATAAATAAGCTGTCATGATGGAACTGCTTTTGCTTATTAAACATTTGAGTTCATTACTAAAACTGGCATGGGTATTATCTGCGTTAAAAATCACTAAGTCTTAGACTTACCATTTTCTTTATGTTTCATCTCCCATTACGATTATTATATGGTTTAGCCGCTTTAGAAGAAGATGCTGTTGGAGCAGACTTAGGTGCTAGCTCAGGAGTTGATCCGTGTGATTTTTGAAGACATGGACCTTATTTGGTTGCACTCGATGTGGGAGACCAGAGTATTTGCTTGTGTAAACATGATAGAGATTTTGATTTCGCTAGCTTTGTTGAAACTTAGTTCTAGGCTTTGATCTATTGATCTTTTGTGAACAATGTTGGCGTTGTTATTTTGGGTTGTATCTATTTCCTGCTGATGGTCTGATGACCAGTACATTTGGTGACTATTTATGATATTGATGATGTAGCATTCTATCTTTGGTATTCCTGTGTGATATTTCAATTACTGTCTCTTAATCCCATAGTCTTAGTAAAGTCTTCCACTGCAGTTTTCTTGTTGTGACGAGAAAAGTGTTTTTTCGGAGGTCGTGTCTTGGAGGGACGTGGCTGGGATGGTGCGCTGTAGGATCAATTACTAGTTAATTGAAATGCCCATTGGGCTGGGCGTCACAAGCTCTCAACCCAAGTGATGGAAAACCACTTCGAAATTTTTCCAACCCCCTGCAAAACACAAAAAACCCAACTACAGAGGACTCACAAAAAAAATTGAAAAAAAAAAATTGTGAAGGTTGGGGAGTGTGAGGGTTGGAGAGACACTGGTGGAAGAACAAGGAGATAATGGGGGGTGTAGGAAATGTGGTGATGCGGGTGAGTGTGGTGATGGTGTGGTGGTGTGTGGTGGCTGGTGAACGCATGTGTGTGGTGGTTGGCTGTGGTTTATAGTGTGGGGATATCAGGTGAGGTTGGGCGAAGTGTGGAGAGTGCAGTTGTGTTCACGGCGCAAGGGGGAAAAGTGATGGGAAAGGGGTAGAAATGACCTATAAGTAGGTCACGTGACCCTCTTTCCCGAGTGCGCTCGATCATACATAAGGTGCGATCGATCGTACTTATGCATGATTGTGTGTGTGTGTGCTGATGCGCTCGCGTGCCTAAGGTCGCACGGCGAGAGTGCGATCGATCGCCATTTACATTGCGATCGTTCGCTGTTATAGAATGTTTAGCACAATTTAAGAAGTTTTTGCGCCAGATCGCATAGAGTGTGTGATTGATCACAGTAACAGAATGCCCTTTCCCATTGACTGAACTGCGAAATAAACTAAGGAAAAATAAAAACAAAAATTGAAAAACAACAAAAGTAGAGAAAATACAGAAAAGTAAGAAAGGTTTACCACATTCAATGGCCTTAGTACCACTGACCTCACAGAGGCGCTTGAGCTTCAAGACTACTCAAACGCTTTCCACAGTAGCTTCAGTGCTACTCCTTTGGAAAGGTGCACTTGAAGTCCACCAGATGTGGCTCAAGTGCTCTTGGTGCTGCTGCATATTGGACGGACTGGAGTGCCAAATCTTCATCTCTTGGTATCAATTTAATTTCAAGGTATGGCTTTACTCTGTGTCCATTCACCGTGAATGTCCAATTGTTTTCTGAACTATGAACCTCCAATGCGCCATGAGGGAACACTTTGGTGACAACACAAGGACCAATCCATCGTGACTTGAGCTTACCTAGGAACAGTCTCAACTGTGAATTGTAGATCAACACCTTCTGTCCCACATGAAACTCCTTCCTAACCAGTAGTGTACAAATTTAATTGTACTCGCCAATTGC
>VIBQ01000026.1:626731-708512 GCA_006937295.1 Carpinus fangiana | reverse complement strand
TCGAACGCAGTGACGGTCGAACGCAGGAGGCACGGTCGAACGTAGTCCCCGTCATCCCGCAACTCGCGCGGGTGCCCTAGGAGTCCATCGCTTCCAAGTTGCGCCGTTACGATTTTCTGCGGTCGAACGCACATTGTGCGATCGAACGCACAACTCATCATTACGTTCGAACGCACTGCATGCGTTCGAACGCACTCGTGCGACCTGTTAGCCTATAAATAGGACCCTAGGTCCATTTGGTCGAACATTGAGTTTTGGGGCGATTTTTAGAGAGCATTTTGCTTCTGTTTGCCTTGCTCTGCCCCTTTTATTTGTAAGTTTTTTTATTTTCAAGTTAATTTTAATGCATTCTTTCAATTCAATTTTGTTTTGTTGTTCAATGGGTGGCTAAAATCTTCAACTTAGGTTGAAGATGAAGCCTCACCCTTAGTTTATATTTCTTGCTTTTACATTTTACACTTTATTTTTCGTCATTTAATTCCGTACTCGTCATTTAATTTCCGTGACAAATAATTGAATGATTGTGTGTTTTTGATACATTGATAGTCATCCTGTGATGTGTTCCAAGCCAGGTGCACAACGAGTTATTGGTTGTGATTTAATATCCATTGTGATCCAAGGATATAGTGGATGATTTTATCCATAATCAATACTCATTGTAGCTCCTTAACGGTAAACACATTATTCGGTTTGACTTGTGTCAATAACCACAATAGAGTGTGTTGAAAGGTTTAAAATGTTAAAAAACGGAAAATGAGTGTTTAATGTTTTAAGCTATTTTTATTGGGTGAGGTTCATCTTTAACCTTAGTTATTTTTATCCATATATTTACATTTTATTAGACTAAATTTAATTTATGCACGTTTCATGCTTGAAAACATTTCTCACTTTGGGACTAGGTTAAGATATATTCAATTTAAGAGTCGTATTGGTTTTTAATTGCAAAAAAACTCCATTCTCTGTGATTCGATCTCGGTACTTGCGCAATGCTATACGACCTAACGGTTCGTTCTATTGCGAGTACCTAAATTTGGTACGATCAGAGACAATGAGAGAATTCATGAAAATGACTGGTCAATCCATCAGTGACGTTAGACATTCCACCATGATGAACACCCAGGCAATCTCCAAGCTGGAGATCCAAGTGGGACAGTTGGCGAGTCACCTAGGTGAGAGAGACAAGGGAAAGCTCCCCAGCCAACCGGTGAACAATCCTAAGGCATGCACTATCGGAAGTTCTTCAACTCAAGAGCATGCACATGCTATTGTTACACTGAGGTAAAGGAGACGAGTGGACAACCTTGTGGCTGATCCAGAGGCAGTTGATGAAGAAGTGCCAGCAACAGACCTTGCCAGGCAAGAGGAGACGAAGAGTGACAACAAGGAGAAGAAAGATGCTGAGCCATCTACAATCACTCCCATTGAGAAGGGCCTTTCGAGGTCATTTGTCCCAAAAGCCCCTTATCCTGAGAGATTGAGAGCGACAAAGAAGAATGCGCAGTTTGCTAAAATTTTAGAGTTGTTTAAGCAAGTTCAGATAAACATCCCATTCTTGGATGCAATTCAGCAAGTGCCAGCGTATGCGAAATTCTTGAAGGATTTGGTCACAATCAAGAGAAAAACCAATGTCTCGATGAAGGCTTATCTGACTGAGCAAGTGAGCTCCATCCTCCAAGGCAAGTTGCCAATCAAGTATAAGGACCCTGGGTGTCCGACCATTGCTTGCATGATTGGAATGAGTCAGATCAATAAGGCATTGTTGGATTTGGGGGCAAGTGTGAATCTCCTTCCCTATTCAGTATATTTGAAGTTGGGATTGGGAGAGTTGAAGCCGACCATAGTAACTCTCCAGTTGGCAGATAAGTCACTTAAGAGACCACGGGGAATACTTGAGGATGTGTTGATCAAGGTTGACAAGTTTTATTTCCCTGTGGACTTCATAGTGATAGACACGGAGCCAGTGCATGATGTGATGAATCAAATTCCAGTGATTTTAGGGCGACCTTTCTTAGCTACGGCTAACGCCCTAATCAACTGTAGGATGGGAGTGATGAAGATCTCATTGGAATATGACAGTGGAACTCAATATTTTCAACATCAATAGCCAGCCACTTGAGTATGATGAGACCCATCCTATGTGCTTCATTGAAGAAATCACTAATGACTTTGATTTTGAGGACCCAAAGATTGAGTGTTTTACTCAGGATTCTGATGACCTGGACTTAGACAGACTGATTAGGATAGATTTGCATGTGCCTAGCCTGGAGGACCCTGACATGGAGTGCTTTGCACCATCTGGAGGTCATTTTGATTTGAATGAGCCACTACAGTATGATGAGCCAATATGTGGGCTCAGTCTGGAGGATCCGGAATTTGAATGTTTCGCTCAGGTTGGAGGAAACATAGATTGTGGTAGGATACTTGAGCCAACTAGGGAAGTAGTTGAGCCAAGTTTGGAGGACGTTGAGCTGGAGATATTTGCTCAGTTGGGAGATGATCAGTACTTTGATGAAGTAGTTGAGCTACTTACATCCATTATCGATCCCATATCTGAGCTACAGTTGGAGTGTGGGGAAACCATGGATTTAGTTTTCCCCACTGTTTATTCCTCTGCATTTGAGCCATCTGATTTTATTGCTGAGAGAAAACGGGTTGCTCCCATTCACATGCGGCCAAGGAAGCCAAGATTGACCTTGGGAAGGAATGACTATTTTCCTCCCCTATTTTGTGATCATCGGTTGATTAGGATAGCTGGATATTCATTGTTGCATATTGATCATCCCAGCTACGACCATCACCCGTTTGACCCGGACAAGTTAGTACATACCAGTCTCAGGACTGCAGTTTCTGTGTCAACCTAGTGTTATAGGTAGCTTGGTCCGTATCATGAGTCTGGCCGAAGACGTTAAACTTAGCGCTTGTGGGAGGCACTCCTCATTATTTTTACCTGTTGATTTTGTTTGTTTGTTTTTTTTTTTCAGGTTGAGTGTTTGCCATCCAAGTTTGGGGGAGTTTTCTCTTACGACTTACCTCACTTCCGACATCCCTCTGGTATTGTATTTCTGGGCACATTGGGGACATTGTGCCATTTTAGTGTGGGGGTAGGGTAGACATTGTTGCCTGTCTTTGTACATATTTGTTGTTTTTGTTGCCTATCTTTGTACATATTTGTTGTTTTAGTTGCCTGTCCTTGTGCATTTTTGTTGTTTTTGTAAAAAATTGTTGCCTGTCTTTGTACATATTTGTTGTTTTTGTTGCCTGTCTTTGTGCATTTTTGTTGTTTTTGTAAAAATGTTAAATTTTTTGTGCATAGTTGTTATTGATTAGGCATGACTTACATCATATCTGCGGATTGCATATCATTGGTGTGTTTTAACTCGTTTGAACACTACATATCTTTAGAAATCCCAGTTTTCAATTCATATGTTGAATTAGAGAGACTTCACATGTTTGATCCATTTTTTCACATGCACGCTAGCATTAGGATCTGTGGGGTATGAGATGTGACTTTGAAGTATGTGTCTTGAGATTTTTTGGATTGCTATGTGATGATGAAAACCTTGGCTGTAAAGAAAAAAAAAATCATCAAAATCAAAATAAGTCAAGTTTTTCATTGAGTAACCGGACCTCTTGCCTGGCCAAGCAATGAGTGTTCGCGTCAAAAGATGAGAAATTCCAAAAAATTGTACGGCTAGTTTAGGCTCTGTAGCTCTTTTGACTTGAGTAATTAAGCCCTAGGGATGTCTCTACATCTAGTGCCCTAAAGCCGTCTGGCTAGGGAGTCACTGGCCCAACGCTCGTTACATAGGTCATTTAGAAGCTTAAGGGAGCCAAGCATTGCACAACCTACACAAAAATTGTATTTTTCAATTCAAGCCTTGGTTGTATTTATCACATTGTTTTCCTTTGAATTTTGGGATACACGTCTTTTGAGAATAATTGAAACCCCATGATCTTGTTGTTAGTTCACTTTGCACTTTTTGGAGCATGTCTTGTCTCAATTTTTCAGCCGTGATTTGATTGATGTTTGGAGGCCTTGATGATGTGGTTTGTTTGTTCAAAATTGTTAAAATTGCTAATGATGTTTGAACCACATGTTTGTGTGAAAGGCTTTGTCTGTCAATAACATTATGCCAAATAATTGTTTGTGGGTATCATTCTTGGAAAACCCTCACGAGACTTCACTCGTCCCCTAGGGAATTCTTAGGGGTTTAAAAGGCTTGTTGCATATGCTCAATGCAATCGTTTCTCCCACGAAAGCGGACCTATGTTTGTTTTGTTTTTCATTTTTGTTTTGCTAAGGGACTAGCAAAATGTAAGTTTGGTGGTATTTGATCGGTGCCAACTATTGTATATTTGACCCCCTTAACTTATATTTGCTAAGCCTTTAGCACTGTTAATATCTAACTTTTTTAGTGTTTTTAGTGTTTTGTGTTGTGCAGGTCCTTACAACAAAATATGGCCACAAAGGAGCAAAATGCACCAAGGGAAGAAATGGATCCCTGCCAAGTGCGTTCGACCGCACTTGGTGCGTTCGACCGCACTCACGGTTGAACGCAGGGGGCACGGTCGAATGCAGGCCCAGTCAGACCGCAAATCACGCGATTGCCCCAGCCGGCCCTAGGAGTCCATCGCTTCCAGCTTGCGCCGTGACGGTTATCTGTGGTCGAACGTGGAGTGCACGTTCGAACGCATAATTCATCATTGCATTCGAATGCACTACCTGTGTTCGAACGCAGACCAGTGACCTGTCAGTCTATAAATAGGACCCTAGGTCCATTTTGTAGAGAGCTTTTCTTTTGGGCGTTTTTTAAGAGCAGTTTGCCATTGTAGGCCCTGCTCTGCCCTTTTTCTATGTAACCCTTTATATTATTTAATGCTAATGCTTTATTTTAGTTCATTTATGCTTCCTTATCACATGGGAGGCTAAATCCTCAACTAAGGTTGAGGATGTAGCCTCACCATGGATTTTATGCTTATTGTTTATGTTTAAGTTAATTATTTCCGTTATTTCTTTGTTGCTTAATCGTCTCTCACTTGGTTTGGTGACAAAACCAAGTGAGATTGCACCATAGTCGTTTATTCTTGGTTTTTTTTCTTCCGATGGATACATTCCATCCTTCGGTTTACGCCCATTTATCCATAGTAGTTTGTGTCTTAGCACATTCACTTTGGATCCTTTGGGCCTTAAACCATTTATGGTTTGTCTTTCGTCAAATGGACGGATTCCTTGAATCCTTCTATAGGCGCAAGAGATAAAGCGTTATTTTTAACCGATAGACGGATATGTTAGCTTAGCATTTTCAATTTGCATTCTTGAAATGGTGAGGTGAAAACCTTAGCCTTAGTGTTTATTTTGTTTACTTTTCTGCATTAAATTAGTTTACATTTTCGTTGTCACCAATCACCCACAGCGGAGCTAGGCTAAAGTAACACTGACCTAGACTCAAAGTTAATTTTGTTTAAACAATACACGGTTCCTTGTGGTTCGATCTCGGTACTTGCGCAATGCTATATGAACTACGGTTCGTACAATTGCGAGTACCTAAATTTGGTACGACCAAGGAGATTATGGAGGTAGTTGTTGAACAATCAAGCATAGAGGATTCCCTGGAGGCATGCTTTGCTTAGTTCGGAGAAGATTTGGATTTGGATAAGTTGATTGAGCAAGCATATACGATTTTGGAGACCGCTCCTCTAGTGAGCAATGAGAAGGAGGAGATAGCAGTACCTGATCCCCCCAAGAAGGAACTTAAGCCTTTATCGAAAAATCTTAAGTATAAGTTCCTAGGTCTAGCAAAGTCCTTGCTTGCGATTATAGCTTCAAATTTGGCTGATGCTCAAGAGGAGAAATTATTGGACATTTTAAGAGAGCACAAGGAAGCTATCGGCCGGACCATTGAGGATATCAAGGGGATCAGCCCTTCAGTGGTAATGCACAAGATACATTTGGAGGAGAATGTCAAGCCATCAAGGGAACCACAGAGAAGGCTCAACCCATCTATGCTAGAGGTTGTGAGGGCTAAAGTGATAAAGTTGTTGGATGCAAGGATCATTTATCCAATCTTTGACAGCAAGTGGGTGAGCCCAATTATGTCGTGCCAAAATGGGCTGGATTGATGGTGGTGAAGAATAAGGATGACGAGCTGGTGCCAACTCGTATTTAGTCAGGATGGAGAGTTTGCATAGACTACCATAAGTTGAACGCCACCACTGGGAAGGATCATTTCCCACTCCCATTTATTGATCAGATGGTGGAGCGCTTGGCTAGGCACAATTACTATTGCTTATTGGATGGTTATTCTGGATATAACCAGGTCCCTATGGACCCTGAAGATCAAGAAATGACGACATTCACCAGTCCTTTTAGGACATTTACCTACCGTCGCATGCCCTTTGGGTTGTGCAATGCACCTGCGACTTTTCAGCGGTGCATGATCAGCATATTCTCTAACATGGTAGAGTGGTTCTTAGAGATTTTCATGGATGATTTATCTATCATTGGTTCATCTTTTAAGGAGTGTCTGCTCCGTCTCACGTTGGTCTTAGTATGGTGCAAGGAAAAGAACCTGGTGCTTAATTAGGAGAAGTACCATTTTATGGTCAAGCAAGGTATTGTACTGGGGCATGTCATATCTCATCAGGGGATTGAGGTAGACAAAGCGAAGGTGGACCTGATTTCCAACCTTCCACCCCCACATACGGAGGAGTTCGTTCTTTTCTGGGCCATGTAGGATTCAACAGATGATTTATTTGGGATTTTTGCAAGATCACCAGGCCCTTGTGTAAGTTATTGGTGAAGTAGACCCCGTTTATATTTGATGAGTGTAAGCAAGCATTCGGGGCTCTAAAAAATATTTTGACTTCCACACCAATTATTTAGCCACCCAACTGGGGTGTACCTTTTGAGATTATGTGCAACGCATCAAACTATGTGGTTGGACCTATTTTGGGGTAGCATGTTGATAGACTCCCCCATGTCATCTACTATGCGAGCAGGACTCTAAACGATGCAAAACTCAATTACTCTACCACTAAGGAGTTGTTGGCAGTCGTTTTTGCGTTAGACAAGTTCAGATCCTATTTATTAGGATCTAAAGTCATCATCTACTCGGATCATGCAGCATTAAAGTATCTTTTTTCCAAAAAGATGCTAAATCTCATCTCATCTGGTGGATTTTGTTACTTTAGGAGTTTGACATAGAGATTCGAGATAAGAAGGGTTTCGAAAATGTGGTGGTGGATCATTTGTCTAGATTGACTGTGTATTACACTGAGGACACCACTCCCATTTCTGAGACCTTTCCTGATGAGCAATTGACGCACATTGCTCACAATCCCGCGCCATGGTTTGCTGACATAGTGAACTATCTCATCACCGGCCAAATGCCTTTGCATTAGGGGCGACAAAATAAGTTCAAATTTTTGTCCATGGTGAAGTACTTTTTTTGGGATGATCCTTATCTGTTCAAGTATTGTCCTGATCAGATCATTAGGAGGTGCATGTCTGATCATGACCAATCCAATGTCATCTCCTTTTATCATGATCATGCTTGTGGAGGCCACTTTAGTGCTAAGAAGACCGCTGCAAAGATTTTGCAGTGTAGATTTTATTGGCCTACCCTATTCAAAGTCGCTCATGCTTATTGCACATCTTGTGAGCGTTGCTAGAAGCTAGGGAGTATTTCTAGGAGGAATACGATGCCCCTCAATCCTATTTTGATTGTTGAGATTTTTGACGTATGAGGCAATGATGTAATGGGACCTTTCCCGAACTCTTTTGGCTATCTGTACATCTTGGTTGCTGTGGATTATGTGTCCAAGTGGGTGGAGGTAGTTGCATGCAAGACCAATGAACACAGATTTGTGGTCCAATTTTTGAAGTACATTGTCTTTGTTTGTTTAGGTACGCCTCGAGCAATCATAAGTGATGGAGGTAAGCATTTCTGCAACTGGATTTTTGAGTAGTTGATGAAAAAGTATTTCATCACTCATAAGGTTGCCACCCCATATCATCCACAGACGAGTGGATAGGTTGAAGTGTCCATTCGAGAGATCAAGCATATTTTTGAAAAGACAGTGAACCCCAATAGAAAAGATTGGTCTCTACGATTGAGTGATGCATTGTGGGCATACAGGACAACATTCAAGACCCTGATTGGGATGTCACCCTTTTGCCTTGTGTACGGGAAGGCGTGTTATCTTCCCGTGGAGTTGGAGCATAGAGCATATTGGGCCATCAAGCAGCTAAACTTCAATCTTTTGAAGGCTGGCACACAAAGGAAGGTCCAACTTAATGAATTAGAGGAGCTGAGGAATGATTCATATGATTGTGCAAGGATGTACATGGCACAGATGAAGAAGGCTCATGACCAGAGCATTTTGAGACAATCTTTTGAATCTGGTCAGAAAGTCCTTCTTTACAATTCACAGTTGCATCTATTCCCAAGCAAGCTAAAATCTCGATGGACAGGCCCATTTATCATTCAGTCAGTTTTTCCTCATGGGGCCATCGAGATTGAGGATCCCAAGAATGGTAACACCTTTAAGGTGAATGGACAGAGATTAAAACCATTCTTGGAGTTGAAGAGTATGGAGGATGAGACGACTTTGTTGGAGGATCCGAGTTATTCAGAATGATTGTCGTCTCTTGTGGAGAGTCTGGCTGAAGACTTTAAACATAGCGCTTGTGGGAGGCAACCCTCATCTTTTTCCTTATTATTAAATCTTGGTTTGTCTGTTTTGTTTTTGTTGTTGTGTTGTTCAGGTCAAGTGTTTGCCATTCAAGTTTGGGGGAGCGTTCTCTTACGTTACTCCTGACTTGTGCCGTTCCTTTGATATTGCATTTATGGACACATTGGGGGACAATGTGCCATTTTAGTTTGAGGGTGGGTAGACATTTTTGTCTTTTTATTTGATTATTTGCGTTGTTTGTATGTGTAAAAAAAAAATAAAAATCTATGTTTTTGATTGGGCATGAGTTACATCATAACCGTGGATTGCATGTCATTGGTGTGTTTAACTTGTTTGAACACTACATATCATTAGAAATCCTAGTGTTTGACTCATGTGTTGGATTAGAGAGACTTCACTTGTTTGTTTGGTTTTTCACATGCACACTTTCAGGGTTTGTGAGGTATGAGATTTGACTTAAGGAGTGTGTCTCTTGAGATTTGTAGGTTGATGTGGTGATGAAAACCTTGGCTAAAAAAAAAAATCATCATGAGTTGAGCTTCTCATTAAGTAACCGGACCTCTTGCCTTACCAAGCAATGAGTGTTCGCGTAAAAAGATGAGAAATTCAAGCTGGTTGATTCTTTGGCTAGTTAAGTAACGACCCAAGGAAAAGCGCTAGCCACATCTGCGCTATCACCCCAAAAGGACTAGTCATTTTGGAGCTTCCCTAGAATTCATTATAAAGCCCAGTTTCACCTAGTAACTAGGCAATGTGGGACTTAGTACTAATGACTATCTTTATAAACCACCCACTTTATGTAGGCTTCTTCTCATCTTCCTAATATAGGACTGGGGTGTTACAAACTCCCCCTCTTAAATTCCTGACATCCTCATCAGGGCTACGTCATGTAGTGTTCCAATACCACATGACCTGGCATTACTAGGTGGCTCTGGTACCACTTGTAACGACCCAGGGAAAAGCGCTAGCCACATGTGCACTATCACCCCAAAAGGACTAGTCAATTTGGAGCTTCCCTAAAATTCATTATAAAGCCCAGTTTCACCTAGTAACTAGGTAATGTGGGACTTAGCACTCATGACTATCTTTATAAACCACCCACTCTATGTGGGCTTCTTCTCATCTTCCCAATATGGGACTGAGGTGTTACATCTAGTGCCCTAAAACCACCTGGTTTGGGAGTCACTAGCCCAACACTCGTTGCATTGCACAGCCTACACACCAAAAAAAAAAAAATTGCACCTTTTGATTCAAGCCTTGGTTGTTTTCATCATAGTTGATTCCTATGAATTTTGGGGTACACATCTTTTGAGAATAATTGAAACCCCATGAGCTTGTGTTAGTCCACTTTGCACTTTTTTGTGCATGTGTTGTCTCAATTTTTTAGTTATGAGTTGAATGATGTTTGGATGCCTGGATGATGTGGTTTGTATGTTCAACTTGTTAAATTTGGTCATGATGTATGAGCCATGTGTTTGTGGGAAAGGCTTTTTCTGTCAATAACGTAGTGCCAAAAAAATGTTTGTGGGTATCATTGCTGGTAAACCCTCATGAGACTTCACTCGTCCTCTAGGGATGCCTAGAGGTTTAAAAGGCTTGTTGCATATGCTAGATGCAATTGTTTCTTCCACGACAGCAGACTTATGTTTCTTGTTTTGATGTGTTTTTTTTTTATTTTGTTTTGCTAAGGGACTAGCAAAATGTAAGTTTGGGGGTATTTGATGAGTACCAAATATTGTATATTTGAGCCCCTTAACTTATATTTGTTAAGCTCTTAGCTTTGTTATTTTCTAATGTTTTTATTAGTTTTGGTGTTTTAGTGTGTTGCAGGTCATTGACAGAAAAATGCGGTTTGAAGGTGGAAATAAGCGAAGGAATAGAAGATCCTTGGCAGTGCGATTGAGCGCACAGAACTACAATCGAGCGCAAGGCCACATCAGCCCTAGTCCTAGCACTATTGTTTAAGTGTTGTGCCGTAGGTGCCATGAAGACCCGAGTGCGCTCGAGCGCACCATGAGTGCGATCGAGCGTACCCACGCTGACCTAGCAGCGCTGTAGTGACCTAAATTACTAACTAGGCGTAAGTAGCTTAATTGGGGGGATTAATTTCGGCTTTGGGTCACTAAGGACGCCAAAAGGGTAATTTGGACTTTTGGGCGAACGTACACTAGGTCTGGTGGACTTACACTGCTGTCTGTTGTGCGGACGTACGTGGGGGGACCACCGGACGTACGCTCTATAAACCATACAGGCAAACGTACGTGGGACCAACGGACGTACGCTACTTTTTGAATACCCTCTAGTTAATACCTAGACGTACGAGACAGCCATGGAACCGCTAGGCAAGAACCATTGGACGTACACCCCTTGGCCGAACGTCCGCTGCTTTCTGAGCCTATAAATAGCACCCTACCATTTCGTGTTTTTCATAACTTCAGAACGCGCCCAGGCTGCCAAAGTGTTCCCAGAGTGTTTCCAAGTGTTTGTGAGTGTTTGGTGAGAGTGTGTGTGAGGAGTTTGCGAGTTTCGGAACGTTCGTGAGGTGGAACTCTTGCTGTTTTGTTTTAACGAGGTAGCGTTCGATCTTTAGCTTTTAATTATGTCGTTATGCTGCTCGTTTTATGTTTAGTTGTAGTTATTAGCTTAGTTGTGCTTTAAGACTCGTTTGGATTAGCGTTTTCGTTAGCTTAGCGTTGTTACATTGCATGGAGGTTATTAACTAGACTAGAAGGCTTTAGGTTGTTCCTAGTAGCCCTAGGAGTCGGAGAATAGGCGGACAGTGGAAGAGAAAATGAGGTTCTTCCTAAGGACCCATATAGCAGACGTACGGTATCGTGACCGGATGTACGGCTTGTCGTTGCATGACGGACGTACGCTCTCAAGCCCGGACGTACGGTCACTATGTGACGGGGAAACCCTATTTTCACCAACTATCCCATAGCTCCTGTTTTCGTTACTTTAGAGTTGTTTTAGTGGAATTAGGACTAATAGAAGGTTTTCCACAGATTTGGAGAGCCCAGATCTTTTGGAGTTTTCAGAGACGCGTATCGATCCAGGTGAGTTTTAACTCACATAATGCGCATTGGTATTTTCCATGCACTGCACGTCTATTTTGTGTACTGAGCAAACATGCATATTTTACAACTCTCACGTTTTGTACGTATTGCACATGAACTCTGTTTTTGGGAAAAACGTTGTGCTGAACATGTTAACCAAGTGGGACTTGTAAAATAACATGCATGTAAAATACAGACAAGATAATTGCATCGTATAACATGGTACACCGGTACGTGCAGTAGCAATGGCCATGGGCTTACTATACACGTTAGCTTTATGGTCAAATGTGTGCATTATGTAAGGGTTGTGGATCCATTGGTTTCGTGACCTTGATGCAACCATTCCCAATGGTTCGGTCACTACATGACGGACGTCATTAGTTGGTGTGGGCCACTCGGGGTCAGACCCGATTGTGCCACTAATGTTACTTACGGTATGTTGTACAATGGCTGGGGCACTGGCATTGTATTATAGGTCTCTCGGGATAGCATCAACCCTGCTGAGGAGGGGTAATATCTCAAGTAGACCATACTGTTGAACTATGACTATTGTTTACATCATATGCATATATCATTACTATATATATATATCACGCATAATTAAACTGTCATGATGGAACTACTTTTGCTTATTAAACACCTGAGTTCATTACTAAAACTGGCATGGGCATTATCTGCGTTAAAGGTCACTAAGTCTTAGACTTACCCCTTTTATTTTATGTCTTTCCCCATCATTATGTATAATTGCGCGGTTTAGCTACTTTAGACGAGGATGCCGTTGAAGCCTACTTGGGTGATTGCTCAGGACCTGATTCGGGTGATCTTTGAGGATATGGATCCTGTTTGGCTTAGGACGATGTGGGAGGATGGAGGATCTGCCCGTGCAGACATGATAGAGATACTGATCTCATTAGCTTTGTTGAAGCTTAAGTCTAGGCTTTGATTTGTTGATCTTTTGTGAACAATGTTGTAGTATCTTATTTTGGGAATGTACCTGTTGACTGTCTGATGACCAATACATTTGGTGACTCTTTATTATATTATGGATGCAGTACTTTATCTCTTGTATCTTGTGTGATGTTTCATTTACTATCTCTCGGTTCCATAGTCTTGGTAAGGTCTTCCGCTGCAGTTTTCTCGTTACTATGAGGAAGGTATTTTCCCGGAGGTCGTGTGTCGAAGGGACATGGCTGGGATGGCGCATCGTGGGGTCAATTACTAGTTAATTGATATTCCCATTGTGCGGGGTGTCACAAGCGGTGAACACTATTTTTTTTTTATTAATATTTATAGCACATTTTTCTTTTGTAACCCTACGTTGGGAGGCGCCGTTGAGAGCAAAAACACGACTTGTTGTCGTTCTTGAGCTTTTCTAACGTTTTATTTTGTAAGTTTTAGTTTTGTTATGATTGTATTATGTCTTTTGTTATCATTGGAGGCTAAAACCTTCAACTAAGCTTGAAGATGAAGCCTCGTCATTGATAAACACTTATGTTCTTTTTATTTTATGCAAACAATTCTATTTATAATTAATTTGTTGTTAGAAGTCAATTCAATTGTGTGATTGAGTATTTTTCAAAAGGGCATTTTAGTAACTTAACACCAAAAAACGACGTCGTTTTGTATTTTCCATCCAATTTGACGGTCTTGACTAACGAAGGGGGCCAAAATACAACTGTCAGGTAGTTTAGGGGGCCATTTTATCACTTTTGAAAGTTCAGGGGGCTAAATCGTAAACGGCTGGTAGTTGAGGGGGCTTTTTTATATTTTTCCCCATTCATACATAGTTTAATATTCCTTGTGTTTCATCTGGGAGGACATCGAATGATTGGATTGAGACTAATATCCATTGTGATATACAGATACAATAGATGATTTGATTTCAATTAAATATTTGTTGTGATTCTTTTAACGGAAGGATTCATCGAATGATTTTACATGTGTGTTTACTACTTTTGAACATTGTTTAAAACTCATTTACTTGTCGATTGTATGCATAAAATGGAAGAATGTTTTGTTTGATTTCGCGAGGCGGATTCTGAAAGCCTTAGTGCTTTTCCATTAATAGTTTTCAAGTATTTAGTTTAGTTTATGTTTTTGCACAACAAAATCACTCAAACTCGGAACTAAGCTAAGATAAAACTTGATTTAGATAGAGAATTGATTTTTGGAAACACGACTCCCTATGGATTCAATCTCGCACTTCCACACACTATATTGCACATGACTCGTGCGCTTGCGAGTACAATTAAAATTATACATCAACAAATTTAGTCTTTATCAAAACTATAAGGACCTCCTATGGTAAAAATCAAACCCTAGGTGGGAAAAAATAAAGAAATGAAACCTTAGGGGGTATTAGGTATTTAACCCTTAATTTAATTCTTAGTGAAGGTATATTATGGGTTGATGTGGTAAAATAATATAAGATGCTCATTATTAAATTATGGGTCATAGGGTAACTCTACTGATGAGTGTCAAATATTGCATATTTGAGCCCCTTAACTTGTACTTGTTAAACCATAACTTGTTATTTTTTGTTAGTATTGGTGTTTTAGTGTTTTGCAGGTTGCTAAGGTACATCTGGGCCTAATTCCATTAATTTTGGGGCTTAAGACAGTTCAGGGAGCATTGACAGCAAATTTGAGTTGAGCGATGATTCGTACTCGACGAGTCCCATCAAAATGGCCATATCTAGAGTTGTAGAACTCCGAGTGGGGTGATCTTGGTGTCATTGGAAAGCTAACTCAAAGATATACAAATTCATATATCACATGAGGGGGTCAATTCTGAAAGTAGTGCGCTCGAGCGCACATTGATCAATGCCAAATATTGTATATTTATATTTGTTAGGCTCTTAGTTTTGTTAATATCTAATGTTGTAATGTTGTTTTAGTGTTTTATGGTGTTGTAGGTCCTTGCATTCATACCACGGTTACAAGGGTGAAAATGGCTTGAAGAGAAGTTTGGAGCCCCTGCCAGTGCGCTCGAGCGCACGTGGTGAGATCGAGCACACTCCACGTAGACCTGCATCTCACGCGTTGCCCTAGCCGCCATCGCCTTCTCGCCATGCGCCATGGAACTTCTGAGCAGTTACGAGTGATCGATCGTACCTCATGCGATCGATCACATACATGTGTGACCTGGCAGCACATTAGTTTTCTATAAATGCAACCCTTGTGTAATATTTTCATACCATACGTTTCATGGGCGCATTTTGGGAGCTTTAGCCTCTGTTTGGCACTATTCTGCCCATTTAATTGTTAAACCTTGTTGCTTAATTTATTTTAATGCTTTAATTTAGTTTGCTTGTGTCTCCCTTTTACATGGGAGGCTAAATCCTCAACTAAGGTTGAGGATGAAGCCTCACCATTGATATTATGCTAGTTTTTACATTATGTTTATTTAATTCCGTCATTTACATACCGCTTAGTCGTTTCAATTTAGTTTAGTGACAAAATCGAGTTCGATTGTGCCGTAGTTGTTTATTCATTGTCTTTCTTCTGATGGATACATTTCATCCTTCGATTTAAGTCAATTTATCCATTGTCGTTTGTGTTAAATCACATTCACTTTGGATCATTTGGACTAAATCGTTTTTGTTTTTTCTTTCGTCAAAGGGACGGATTCTTTAAATCCTTCAATTAGCACAATAGATTAAGCTTTGATTCAATCGATAGACGGATTAATTAACTTAGTGTATTTAACTAGCGTATTTGATTTGGTAAGGCAGAGTCTTTAACCTTAGTATTTATTTTGTTTACTTCATTGCAATTTATTTAGTTTATGTTTCCTTTGTTTCAAAAACACCCAAATCGGAACTAGGTTAAGATAATATTAGTCTAGAATTAAAGTTAATTTTAAACACACGCAGTTCCCTGTGGATACGAACATGTACTTGTGCAAACGCTATACGAACATCGGTTCATACTATTGCGAGTACTAAATTTGGTACGATCAAATTTTGGCGCCGTTGCCGAGGAACCGTTTGATTTGTTGAAATTGATTTTATTTTTAGATGAATTTTACTTTTCTACTAGTATTTCATTTCTGCAATTTCAATTATGTTCTTAGTTTATTTTCTTGTTTTTGTTAATTTTTGTTAAATTTTAGGATAGTGTTTGGCAGTTTTTCTTCATTTACATAGTTTCTGGAAAATCAGTCGGGGTAGTGCGATCGATCGCACCTCTGTTGCGATCAAGCGCACTTGAGCCTATTCCTTCACTAACTCATACCTGTGATCGCTTGATACATAGCTGCATGTAAGCGCGCCTTACTAATTAAACAGCAGTGCAATGCTACGCTCGATTGTACCTTTGTTGCGATCGAGCGCACATGCAGAGACTGCTACACTGTGTTGCTTGTGATCGATCACACGAACCTGCTCTCAAGCGCACCTCTGCTAACTGCACCAACATACTCAAGGCAGTATGTTCAGTTTTTATTTCTTTTAGCTTTTATTAATTGTTAGTTTAGTTTTAATTGATAATTCTGCCTGTTTTTAAGTCTGTTCTCTGCTGTTGTTAGTTGTGTTTAGTTTATTTTGTTTTTAATTGTTTAAATAGTTTGCATTTGTTTAATTAGTAGTTTGCTTAATAGTTAGTTGTTTAAATTGTTATATTTTGTTAGTTTTTATTTTTGTAAGCTAGTTTGTTTTATTTCTGTTTCTGTTTCTGTGATATTTGCATCTGCTAACATCTGTTTTAATTGCTTAGTTTTTAATTCATTTATTGCTTATAGTTTATTGTTTAGTAGTTTGTTTTTAATTTAGTGTCTTAATTTCATTTAGTTTGTGCATATTGATCTTTTATTTGTTTTTTATGTTCCCTGTCCTTGTTGTTTTTGTTCATACTTGCTTAGTTAGTTTATTGCTTTTCTAGTGTTTAGTTTAAATTCTTGATTAGTGTATGCGTGGTCGGCAATCCTTAAACCTAGAGTTAACACCTTTAGATCCCGACTTAGAAAGAAATCTTAGGAGAGCGCAAAGAGCTCACATTGAGATGGAGGACAATCAAAGGAATGCAAATCAAGAGAAGCAAGAGGAGTTCCAAGATGCAAGAGTTGGGAACGGGGAGCAAAGACGAGCATATGACGTGGATTTCACTACGTCACTCCGGGAATTATTCGCACCAGTTGCGACTAGTTCCCATTCGTGCATAGTGTTGCCACCGACTAATGCAACCCATTATGATCTAAACCCACACATCATCCAACTTTTACCGTCTTTTTACGACTTAGATCATGAGAACCCATATGCCCATGTAAAAAAATTCAAAAATATCTGTGCCACCACCAAGTTTCAAAATTTTTCTGAGGGATCTGTCCACCTTAGACTTTTTCCTTTCTCCCTTCATGATAGAGCCACGGAGTGGTTGGATTCCAACGCACCTAGGTCTATTACATCCTGGGAAAGCTTGTTGAAACAATTATACAACAAGTTTTTCCTAATGTCCAGAGTAAATGAGGCAAGAAAGGAGATCAGTTCCTTTACTTAGGACGAGGACGAGAAATTCTCTAATAGTTGGGGGCGTTTCAAGGATCTGCTCATCAGATGCCCTCCTCATGGTTATGAAAAGTGGCGACTCGTGTAATTCTTCTACCAAGGGCTGTCTCAGCCCAACCGTAGCATGATAGAGTCAATGACTAGAGGGGCATTTTTGAACTTAACGGGAGATTTAGCTTATAAAGCTTTGGACAAATTGGCCGACAACTCTGAACAGTGGGATTTTACGAGTTGTCGTGACAAATCTGGCCAAAATCCTAAGAAAGGAGGCATCCATGAGTTAAAAGGCGAAGCAGAGTTGAACTTTAAGATGGATGCGATTGTTAAGAGACTTGATGCTCTAAATGTAGGTCAGCCCATAATTGCTACAAACACTTTCACTATCAAGATTTGTTCTATCAGTGCTAGTCCGATGCACTTAGCACAGACTTGTCCATCTTTTCCGGTTTTTTCTAAGAACTAGATGGAACAAGTGAACGCTTTCGATGATTTTAGAAAGCAGTCAAGTGGCCCATATTCTGAGTCTTACAATCCAGGGTGGAGGAACCACCCTAATTTCTCCTGGAAGCAGAACCAACCCACAAATCAAGGAGGTGCTCCACATGCTGAAAATCAATATCCTTTAGAATTTCCTCTGACATATCAAAATCAGGGATGCTCAGCTCAGCCAGCGTCATCATCTTATCAAGCCCTAGCGTCATCGACACAGTCATTGGAAGATACCATGAGGGAGTTCATGAAAATGACTGGTCAATCAATCAATGACGTAAGAAATTCCACGATGGTGAACACCCAGGCAATCTCTAAGTTGGAGATGCAGGTAGGATAGTTGGCAAATCACCTTGGTGAGAGAGATAAGGGAAAGCTCCCCAGTCAACCACTGAACAACCCTAAGGCATGCACTATTGAAAATTCTTCAAATCAAGAGCATGCACATGCGATTGTCACACTAAGGTCTGGGAGACGAGTGGACAATCATGTGGCTGAGCCAGAAGCAGATTGTGTAGTAGAGCCAAAAGCAGCCCTTGCTGGGCAAGAAGAGAAAGAGAGTGACAACAAGGAGGAGAGAGGTGCTGAGCCCTCTACAGTCACTCCCATTGTTAATGACCCTCCGAGGTCGTTTATCCGGAAAGCTCCATATCCTAAGAGATTGAAAGCTCCAAAGAAGAATGCACAGTTTGCTGAAATTTTAGAGGTGTTTAAGCAAGTTCAGATAAACATCCCGTTCTTGGATGCAATTCAGCAAGTGCCATCATATGCTAAATTCATGAAGGATTTGGTCACAATCAAAAGGAAAACAAATGTTCCAAAGAAAGCATATCTGACTGAGCAAGTGAGCTCCATTCTCAAGTACAAGTTGCCAATCAAGTATAAGGACCCTGTGTGTCCGACCATTTCTTGCATGATAGGAGTAAATCAGATTAATAAGGCACTGTTGGATCTGGGAGCAAGTGTGAATCTTCTGACCTATTCAATGTATATATGGCTGGGATTGGGAGGATTGAAGCCTACTACTGTAACGCTCCAATTGGCTGACAGGTCAATGAAGAGACCAAGGGAAATAATTGAGGACATATTGATCAAGGTTGATAAGTTTTATTTTCCTGTGGATTTCATAGTGATAGACACGGAACCAGTGCATGATGTTGTGAACTAGATTCAAGTGATTTTAGGGCGACCCTTCTTAGCTACGGCTAACGCCCTAATCAACCGTAAGACTGAAGTGATGAAAATCTCATTTGGAAATATGACAGTGGAGCTCAACATATTTTTTACATCAATAACCAGCCACTTGATTATGATGAAGCGTGTCCTGTGTGCTTAATTGAAGAGATCACTGATGAGATTGTGAGTGATTTTGGTTTAGAGGAACCTGAGATTGAGTGCTTGACTCAAGAGGAAGATGACTTGGACTTTGACAGGCTGATTGGGCAAGATGAGGTTTCGTATGAGCCTAGCTTAGAGGATCCTGAGATGGAATGTTTCGCTCAGTGTGGAGGAGACATGGATTCTTATAGGCTACTTGAGCCAACTAGGGTTGTAGTTGAGCCAAGTCTGGAGGATCCTGAGATAGAATGTTTTGCTCAGTGTGGAGGAGACATGGACTTTTATAGGTTACTTGAGCCAGCTAGGGTTGTAGTTGAGCCAAGTATGGAGGACATTGAGCTAGAAAGTTTTGCTCAATTGGGAGATGATGAGTACTTTGATGAAGTAATTGAGCTAGTGAAGGCCATTTTTTATCCCATTTCTGAGATGCAGCCGGAGTGTGGGGAAACCAATGAATTATCATTCCCCACCAATTATTCATCAACATTTGAATCTCCCGACTTGATTTCTGAGAGCAAATGGGTTGCACCCATTGAGAGGTGGCCTAGATGGCCAAGTTTGACCATGGGAAGGAACAATCATTTTCATCCTCCATTCTTTGATCATTTGATGAAATGGTTAGTTGAATATTTCTGTGTGCTTATTGATTATCCCAGCTACGACCATTACCCTTTTGACCCCAGCAAGCTAGAGCATACCATTCTCACTGTAGCAATTGATGTGTCTAACTATTGTCATAGGTAGTTTGGTCCTACTATCACGAGTCTGGCTGAAGACATTAAACTTAGCGCTTGCGAGAGGCACTCCTCATTATGTTTCTTGTTTTATTTTTGGCATTGTGTGTTCCAAGTTTTATGTCTGTCATTCAAGTTTAGGGGAGCATTATTTTATGCTACGCCTGAATTGACTCGTTCCTTGGGCATTGTAAATCTGGTCACATTGTGGGAATGTGCCATTTTAAGTTTGGGGGTGAGGTAGATTTTTCTGGAACCTTTTTGCTGTTTGTGTTTGCAAATATTTTTGTGTAAATATTTTTTGTAAAAAATAAATAAATAATTTTACTTTGCACTCTGCGATCGAGGGCACAACTATGCATTCTATCGTAGACACGGGCTTGCGTTTGAACTCACTCACGTTTGTTCGAACGCAGAGGCCCATCACACACACACACTCTTGAATGAATGCAATCGAACACATTTTGGTGCAATCGAACGCACTCGATTCAGAAGCCTCACGTGACTCTTTTTAGGTCACTTTCTTCTCTTCTTCCCCTCACTTTAACTTCGTGCCGTACAGCCTTCCCCCACTATTCTATCACACCCACACACTCCAACCCTCCAAACCACCATTCCACCACCATCTCACTACTAACCCACCGGCCATCACCACCAAATCACCTCCGTGCCGCCGTCGCACCACCGCCGCAGTCCCCATCACTCCCATTTCCTCCAAATTTCCCAACTTTTCCCCATTGTTCATAAAACCCAACTTCTCCCAAATTTCTCATTTTGTCCCCATTCTTTGTTACTTACAAGTACAAACCGTGGGTACGGATTGTGCGTGTCTTTTCTATGTCGGTCTCATTTGCTTTTGCAGGGGGTTGGGGTAGATTTTAAAAGTGTTTTGAAACCCTTGTTTTTGAAGGTGCTGATGTAGACCGGGATGCTTGGGAGTACATGAGGAAGAAGGGGAGAGATGTTGAAGTGGATCCAACCCTGAAGATGGCGACACGCTCCCAGACCAGAGCTGCAGCAGAGGCCCAACAGCAGAATTCTCTGGACCTGCGAACGATCACAGACTACCCTATGAACGATCGCAAAACTTGCTCCCAACGTCCAGAACCTACTGAGCCAGTGAACGATGGAGGGCGATCGATCTGCGAAGGATTGCAGAACTATCGTCCATAGTGTTGCAGCTACTGAGTACGCGAACGATGATGGGGGATCAAACGCCCTGATCGTTCGCCCACCTGCGAACAATCGCACCTGTGCTGCGTTCGATCGCACACGGGCAACTATGTTACTTTTCTGCGCCTTTACTTACTGGATCGACTTTAATTTCCTTTTTTTAATAGTATTAGGGTTTTAGAAGCCCTATTTCGTTCTTTATTCGACCTGAGGCTATATATACATGTTTATAGCCTCCAAATAACTCAGTTTTCGTTATTCATCAGTTTACATTCAATAAGAACCTCAGAGTTGAGCTTTCTTTTAATTTCCTTTGATTTATAGATAGACTCTATAATTTAGAGAAGAATTCCCTGGTTTTTGAGAGTTTCAAACCCTAGGAATTAATTATCTTTCTTCTTGTACTATTTTATTGGCTTTCGCTTAGTCAGGCTGCATCAGGCGCCCACCAACTATTTGACAGAATTCCCCAACCAGTTTCCAGCATGCCTAGAGGCCAAGGTTCTACTTCCCGATCCTCTGGGACCCAAGCCATGGTAGCCAGGCCCTCTATCCAATCTCGGAAGCTCATCTTAGAGACCACATTTGCCATAAAAGACGACTTCTCCAAGAATGATGCAACAAAATGGGTAGTTCAAGAGTTGAAGCGCCGGGATATGAAGCATTTATTCAAACCGGTCTCCTTCACCACCTATGAACGACTGGTCTGGTCCTTTTATGAAAACTTGAAGTACAACTGCAACGGACTAGGCATCCTTTTCTCTTCCATCGACGATAGAGATGTCGAGGTGACCGTAGCCGACATAGCCACTGCTTTAAAATGCTATGATGAGCCACCCAAAGCAGAAGAACCACGGATTGTCTGCCCCTCCATGCTCACCACAGAGGACATCGTCTTAGACATGTGCCAGGGGCAATTTGCAGACAAGCACAAGAATGTTGCCAACAATGCGAAGATGCCTCCACAGCTCTGGTTTGTGGAAGTCGTGCTGCACAGGAATGTGTGTCCCTTGGGACACAAGACGCAGAGACGGGACTTGTTTCTTAATGCCCTGTATTCCTTTTACAAGGGCTATTGGTGCTCCATTCCCGACATCATTTGGTGGCAGATTCATAAATTATGGGAGGTGGTGTACCACCGAGTTGCTGAGCCCACCATAACCTGGGGATTACCATTCCCATTTCTCATCACTCACATGCTCCAAAAGAAGGGCATAAAAGGCAATTCGGTAGATGGCCCCATCAATGAGCATCCACGGTTCAGCCGAATTCAGTGGAATTAGAGCTATTCCCACATGCCCAGAGCCACAGCAGAGCTAGAGCCTATGGACATACATGAGATAGCAGCTGAGCCAGAGATGGCGGAAGAAGAGGTAGAACAAGAGCAAGAGGCAGAAGATCAGCCAGATGAAAAAGCATACGAAGAGACGATCACCCTCAATGCTACAAATGTTTATGCCTTGCAGGATACCTTGGAGTATATTCGATTTCAGATATCGAATATACAGAGAGATGCACACCAGGATAGGTTCGAGGTACAAGCCATGCTGCAAGACATATTAGTAAGATTGCCACCAGCTCCGAGAGCACCTTCTCCACCAGCACAACGATTTGTCAAGTACTCTAAACCCTTGCATTACATTTGTATTTTTTGTACCCACACACTGTGGACATTGTGAATTTTTAGTTTGGTGGTATGTGTGCACATTTTGTTTTCAATTATGTAGTTTATTTTAAATTATGGTTTTATTTTCTTTTGTGAGTTTAACTTGATGAACATATGATCACTTAGCTAAGGGAATTTAGATTGTGTTACTTTCTTTGGCAGCATGAGATATTACAACGTCAATCTGATTTTCACGAGCACATTGGCAAGTAGTTTGTGGGGTATAAATTCTAAGTTTAGTCATGTTAGTTTTGTAAGCTTGGATGCAGTTGGGTAACCTATTGGAAAGATAACCTTGGTAGTTAAAAAAAAATAAAAAAAATAAAAAATAAAAAATTATGATCATTTTGAGCTTTCCACCGAGTAACCAGATCTCTTGCCTCATTAAGCACTGAGCATTCGCGTAAAAAGGTGAGAAGTTAGACTTGGTTAGCAAAGCTTCGTAGCCTTTTTTACTCGAGTTAGTAGGTCCTTAGGGGTATCTTTACACCTAATGCCCTAAAACCTTTTGGTTTAGGAGTCATTGACTTAACACTCGATACATGGGTCAATTAGAGAGCTTAAGGGAGCTAAGCACAAAAAAATATATGAAATAAATAAACCTTGGTAATTGTGTTTGATGGGTAGTCTAATGAATTCTGAGTGTCGAAGCATGCATGATTAAGATTAGTTTTGAAATCCCATAATTATGTTCTAATTTCACTTTCACTAGAATTGATTCGTGTGATGTCTCATAATGCCATGTTAGTAGCTTGATTGATAATTCCCTGAAAATTGTGAAGATGGTGTTTGTTTGGTTAAGCTTGCTCATGAATAAGAACCATGATTTTTTTATATTGTTGCATTGTTGAGAATAAAATGATTGTACAACATTTGTGGGTATCATTTCTGGAAAACCCTCACGAGACTTCACTCGTCCTCTAGGGAATCCCTAGGGGTTTAAAAGGCTTGTTACATATGCTAAATGCAATTGTTTCTCCCACAAAAGCGGACCTATGTTATTTGTTTTATTTGTGTTTTTCATTTTGTTTTGCTAAGGGACTAGCAAAATATAAGTTTGGGGGTATTTGATCAGTGCCAAATATTGTATATTTGACACCCCTTAATTTATATTTGTTAGGCTCCTAGTTTTGTTAATATCTAATGTTTTAATATTGTTTTAGTGTTTTATGGTGTTGCAGGTCCTTGCATTCATACCACGGTTACAAGGGTGAAAATGGCTTAAAGAGAAGTTTGGAGCCCCTACCAGTGCACTCGAGCACACGTGGTGAGATCGAGCGCACTATGCTCGAGCCCAAGGGGTGAGATCGAGCGCACTCCACATAGACCCGCATCTCACGCGTTGCCCTAGCCTCCATCGCCTTTTCTCCCTGCACCAAGGAATTTCTGAGCAGTTACTAGCGATCGATCACACCTCATGCGATCGATCGCATACATGCCTGCGCTCGAGCACAATGCCTGCGATCGAGCACATCCCTATGACCTGGCAACACATTAGTTTTCTATAAATACAACCCTTGTGTAACATTTTCATACCATACATTTCATGGGCGCATTTTGAGAGCTTTAGCCTTGTTTAGCATAATTCTGCCCATTTAATTGTTAAACCTTATTGCTTTATTTATTTTAATGCTTTATTTTAGTTTGCTTGTGTCTCCCTTTTACAGGGGAGGCTAAATCCTTTACTAAAGTTGAGGATGAAGCCTCACCATTGATATTATGCTAGTTTTTACATTATGTTTATTTAATTCCATCATTTACATTCCGCTTAGTTGTTTCAATTTGGTTTAGTGACAAAATCGAGTTCAATATTGCCGTAGTTGTTTATTCATTGTCTTTCGTCCGATGGATACATTTCATCCTTCGATTTAAGTCTATTTATCCATTGTCATTTGTGTTAAATCACATTCACTTTGGATCCTTTGGACTAAATCATTTATGTTTTGTCTTTCGTCAAAGGGACGGATTCTTTGAATCCTTCAATATGCACAATAGATTAAGCTTTGATTCAATCAATAGACGGATTAATTAACTTAGTGTATTTAACTAGCGTATTTGATTTGGTGAGACGGAGTCTTTAGCCTTAGTATTTATTTTGTTTATTTTCACTGCAATGTATTTAGTTTATGTTTCCTTTGTTTCAAAAACACCCAAATTGGAACCAGGTTAAGATAATTTTAGTATAGAATTAAAGTTAATTTTAAACACGCGCAGTTTCATGTGGATACAAACACGTACTTGCGCAAACGCTATACGAACATCAGTTCGTACTAAATTTGGTACGATCACACATATAGTGCGATCGAGCACACTTGTACCAATTGGACACGAAAAGTCATGCTCGAGTACGATCGAGCGCTCTCGGCCGACCTGGCAGCGCTAAAACCCTAAAATTAGCTTATAAATATCATCTTTTTCCATTGTAAACGGAGGGAGACGCGCCAGGGGTGCCGTTCTTGGTCATTTTTTAGTTTTTTCTTGGTTTTTGGAGTGTGGAACGCCGATTCTTTTGTAAGTTTCTTAATTTTAATGAAGGAGCTTAGTTTTCTTGTCAATTCTTTTGTCATGAAAGGCTAAATTTTCAACTAAGGTTGAAGATGAAGCCTCACCATTGATTTGTTTACATGTTTTTATGATTGGTTTGTACTAACTCCGTCATTTAATATAATGTATGTTCATTTCAATTCAATTGTGTGACAAAATTGTGATTGATTGTTGTTTATGAATCATAAAACGTTGGATATTCATTCTGTTTCGTCCGGGGGTACATTGAATGATTTTATTGAGACTTATTTCTATTGTGATCTACGGATACAGTGGATGATTTGATCTCAATTCAATATTCGTTGTGATTCTTTTAACGGTGGATTCATTGAATGATTCAATAAGATTTTGTAAAAGCAATAGGACATGCATAGAGCCTAATCGTTTGACGGATGTATGAATTAAGCGTGAGAATGTGTGCCTTGATTTGGTGAGGTGGATTCCGAAAATCTTAGTTCTTTTCATTTAATTGTTTTCAAAGCATTTAGTTTAATTTATGTTTTTGCACGACAGAACTACGAAATTTGGAACTAGGTTAAGATAGAATTGATTTAGATATGAATTGATTTTCGTAACACAATTCCCTGTAGATCGACCTTGCACTTGCACAACACCATATTGCAAACGATTCGTGCACTTGCGAGTAACAATTTAAAACTCACAACAAGTTTTTGGCGCCGTTGCCGGGGAACAAAATCACTTAAACTCGAAACTAGGCTAAGATAAAACTTGATTTAGATAGAGAATCGATTTTTGCAAACACGACTCCCTATGGCTTCGACCTCACACTTGCACACACTATATTGCACATAACTCGTGCGCTTGCGAGTACAATTAAATTTGTACATCAACAATTTGGTCTTTATCAAAACCATAAGGACCTCCTGTGGTAAAAATCAAACCCTAGGGTGGAAAAAATAAAGAAATAAAACCTTGGGGGGTATTAGGTATTTAACCCTTAATTTAATTCTTAGTGAATGTATATTATGGGTTGATGTGGTTAAATAATATAAGATGCTCATTTATTATATTATGGGTCATAGGGTAACTCTACCAACTTCTCCAAGGAGTCTGTAATCTTGATCAGGAGGAAGTGAGCACTCTTTCTCAATCTGTCAACAACCACCCATATAGCATCTTATCCACTAGGCACCCTTGGTAACCCAACCACAAAATCCATAGAGATTTGGTCCCATTTCCACACCGAGACGTCAAGTGGTTGAATTGGCCAAGCTAGCCGCTGATGTTCAGCTTTAACAAGTTGTGGATGGTTGTACCAAAAATAGTACTCGCCCAATTGCACGAATCGTTTGCAATTTAGTGGTTGTGCAAGTGCGAGTGTCGAATCCCACAGAGAACCGTGGTTGTTAACAAATTAATTTTAACGTCTAGGTTAGTATCACTTTAACCTAGTTCCAAGTGGGTGATTTTGTGTCAACGGAAATGTAAACTAAGTTAATGTAATAAAGTAAACAAATAAATAGCTAAGGTTAAGGATTTAACCTCACCATTTCAAGAATGCTAATTAAATACACTAAGCTAAAATAATCTGCCTATCGATTAAAACAACACTTAGTCTTTTGCGCCTATCGAAGGATTCAAAGAATCCATCCATTTGACAAAAGACAAAACATGAACGGGTTAGGTCCAAAGGATCCAAAGTGAAAGTGATTTAACACTAACTACAATGGATAAATGGACGTAACCCGAACGATGAAATGTATCCATCGGACGAAAAACTAAGAATAAACAACTACGGCACAATCTCACTTGGTTGTGTCACTCAACCAAGTTCGAAATGACAAAACTCTAATAAAATGACAGAAATAAATAACTTAAGCATAAATAATAAACATAAAATCCATGGTGGGGCTACATCCTCAACCTTAGTTGAGGATTTAGCCTCCCATGTGCAAAGGAAGCAAGAACAAGTAAAAGAAAAGCATTAAAATAAACAAATAAGTAAGTGCTACAAATAAATGGGCAGAGCAGGGCCTAAACAGTGGCAAAATGCTCTTAAAAATGCGCCCAAAACGAAAGCTCTCATAAAAATACACTAAGGGGCCTATTTATAGGAAACTGGTGTGCTGCCAAGTCATAGGGCTACGTTCGAATGCAGGCCATGCGTTCGATTGCACTGATGCATGCGTTCGATCGTACACCCTGCGATCGAACTCAAATAACTTCCACAGTGCCAAGCTGGAAGCGATGGAATCGTTGGGCCAACTAGGGCAACAGCATGAGACACGGGTCTATGTGGAGTGCGTTCGAACGTGCTCCTTGCGTTTGACCGCAATTGTGGTCGATTGCACCAAGTGCGGTCGAACGCACTGGCAGGAGTTCCATAACCTCTCTTTAAGTCCATTTTTTCCCTTGGTAGCCATGTTTTCATGCAATGACCCGCACACTGATGTACAAATTTAATTGTACTCGCCAATTGCACGAGTCGATCGTAATAGAGTGGATGTGCAAGTGTGAGTGTTGAACCCACAGAGAATCGGTTTTGCTAAGAATCAACTTTAAATGCCTAAACTAATCCTATCTTAACCTAGTTCCAAAAGCAAACAGGTAACGTGCATAAAGTAAACTAAACTAAAAATGCATTAAAATAAAGAAATAAAAATAACTAAAGTCTAAATTCCACCTCACCATATTTAAATACAAAGTTAATTAAACATCCGTCTATCGATTAAAAGCGATGCATGTTCTAGTGTCACTCTAGTTCAAGCATGCTTAAGCCCTATGCAAGTCCTATCGTGCCTATTGAAATAATCAAAACGTCTGTCCATTTGACAAAAGACAAAACATGAACAGTTTAGGTCCAAAGGATCCAATGTGAAAATGATACACTAACTACAATGGATAAATGGACGTAACCCGAACGATGAAATGTATCCATCGGACGAAACGCAAAGACTAAACAACTACGGCACGATCGATGCAACTTTGTCACGAAATTGAATCGAAACGAACTAACATGGCAAGTAATAAACGGATTAAACGTAAAACTAACTATGAAAGCATTTAAGTAAATCTAAAGTGAAGGGAATAAGAGACTAAATAAAAGTAAAATAAAACATAAATTAAATAAACGACAATTTAGGAGGGATTTACAGTGGAAAACAGAGGGTTTTGGGCCCTAGAGGCGCCTCCCAAACGTAAGAAACAAATGATACATCGAGGTCCTATTTATAGGCTGGCGGGTCACTGAAGTGCGTTCGAACGCACTACCTGCGTTCGAACGCACCAGTTATTTGCGATCGAACGCAAGGCACGCGGTCGAGCGCAAATAACTGCTGTGGCGGCTAGGGCTGACTAGGCGTGCGTTCGAGCGCAGACCCCTTGCGTTCGAACGTAGATAACCGCTAGGGCCGGCTGTGCATGCGTGCGACCGCAGCTCCTGCGTACGACCGTGAGTGCGTTCGAACGCACCAAGTGCGGTCGAACGCACTTTGGCAGGAATCAGCTTCTTCTCTTTCAGCACACTTTGCCCTTTGCTAGTCATGTTTTAATGCAATGACCTGCACAGCACAAAACACTAAAAACTATACAAAACATAAGTTATTAACACAACTAAGAGCCTAACAAACATAAGTCAAGGGGGGTCTAATAAACAATATTTGACACCGATCACACACCACAAAACACTAAAAACAACTAAAAAAGTTAGATATTAACAGTGCTAAAGGCCTAACAAATATAAGTTAAAGGGGGTCAAATATACAATATTTGGCACCGATCAGTGGATGAAATGAATGAATGTGTGGCACCCAAGTCAAACAATACACAAGCAAAGTTACCATACAAAGGAACAGTACCTATGATGACATTATCATTGTCCCCTTCAATTGCAGCATTATCTGGAATTGCTTGGGTTGATAACCAATAGCTAGTGGTTTTTGACCCTCTATAGCACCCATAGGACAGTCTCTGGCATAATCGCTTCTCTTGCCACATTGAAAGCAACTGTTTGTACCGCTTCTGCATTCCCCTAGATGAGACCTCCCACATTTGCCACATCACGGATTCCCCGGGCTTTCATGGCTTTAAGGAACACTTCTCTTCTTAGGTGCCTTTAAACTACTACCACCAACTGTAACCCCCCGAGAATTAATTAACTAGTAATTAATTCCACACTTCATCTCCCAGCCTTATTCCACTCCAAACAAGACTTAGAGACCTCTACTCTACAAGAACAAAAGATACTAAGCAGCGGAAAGTAATATTAAGTTCTATAACATTAATCGATACAACCAGAGCATCTACCAAAGAACATCAAAGTAGCTGGAATCATATTATACATAACATCGTTACAAGGGATCCATGCTATATCTTAATATGCAAGCATGCATCAAGTCCTAATGTCTACAACATAACTCGAAAGTACTAGTTACCATGAGTACTCGCTTAAGCTTGCAATGAGTCCTCAAGCATCTCCCGGATCGAATCCTCTAACATAACCGGATGCTTCAGTATCCACTATCTATAACAACATAGTCATACATATGGAGAAAAAAAGAAAATAATACAAGGGTAAGTCTGACGACTTAGTGAGTAGAAATGCACATGACGTACCCGTTATTAAATGGTGAACTCAGTTGTTTATAAAGCACATGCAACATTATGAGATGACAGTTTATCATGGATGTGATATATATATAATATGATATATGCTTATAATCATAAGTAACAGTAATAGTTCAACAATATGATCTGCCTGAGATATTACCTCTTCTCAGCAAGGTTGACGCTATCCCAAGGGACTTGTAGTACAATGCTGGTGCCCCAGCCATTGCACAGCTACCGTACATAATACTAACGGCACGACCGAGTCTAACCTCGGGTTGCCCACACCGCTAATAATGTCCGTCCTATAGTAACCATCCATTGGGAATGGCTGGGTCTTGGTCACAAAACCATTGGATCCAAAGTCCACACACACACATTTGACCATAAATTTAACCCGTTTAGTAAGCCCATGACCATTATACGGCATGTACCGGTGTACCATGTCCTACGATGCGACTAGTCTTATAAGTCTTTTACATGCATAGTTTTACAAGTCTCATTATTATCTTATTAATCGACACACATTTTCACAAAAAAGAGTTCCCAGTAGTTCCAAAATGTATTTCATGAGAGTTGTAAAATATGCATGTTTGATATATATAAAATAGATATGCAATGTAGGAAAAGTAATAACAAAGCATCCATGTGAGTTTGTACTCACCCGGGTCGTAAAGCTCCTCTATGTAATTCCCTTGAGGTTCCATAACCTCAAATACTAAGAAAATACCTATCATTAGTTCTATTTCTACTAAAACAACTTTAGAACAAGGAAACAAGAACTATGGGATGGCTGGTGAAAATAAAGTTCCTTGTCACACTTTAGACCGTACGTCCGGGCTCGGGGCCATACATCCGCTGTAATACTTTGGACCTTAAGTCCGGTGTTTCCGCGTACGTCCACACAAAAGACATGAGTGTATGTCCGCCAACCCTAGCGTACGTCTAGTCCAGAAGTCCAATTTTCCCAAAATACCCTTCTGGCAAATCCTAGTGACCCAAAGTCCAAATTAACCCTCTAAGTAAGCTACTTAAGCCTAGTTAATTATTTGGGTCACTACACGAACAACTTGCCTCTTGGGTGAAAACACAGCTTGAGGCATTGACCTCTTCTTTTGCACAAACTTAGCTACTCCTTCTTTAATAGCTTGCTTATGCAGTGTGCAGAGCCTTCAAGTATTCTTTGATCTCGAGGATAGAGATCCTCTCCTTGATGCACGTGCCAATAAACCGTCTAGGAACTTTTTGGCTTTGGCTTGATCATTAGGGATAAGAATAAGGGTATACCTCAACAACTCAATGAACTTTGTGGAGTACTAGGCGACAGTCATGTTGCCCTGAGTGAGGGTGAGGAATTCCTTGGCCCATAGCTGCTATTGGACAAGAGGAAAATATTGCTCAAAGAACACCCACCCCTAACTCACTTTCCAGGTTGGCCTTTGTGGGCTCCCACCACTTGGATGCTTCTGATAAGCGCCGAATGTTGCACATTC
Organism: Carpinus fangiana; assembly: GCA_006937295.1. Classification (NCBI taxonomy): domain Eukaryota; kingdom Viridiplantae; phylum Streptophyta; class Magnoliopsida; order Fagales; family Betulaceae; genus Carpinus; species Carpinus fangiana. Next base: position 677,256 of record VIBQ01000026.1, on the reverse strand, counting down.
AAGCCCCTTAACTTGCATATGTTAATTCCTTAACGTTGTTATTTGCTTGATTTTGTTTTGTTTTTGTGTTTCAGGTCAAACGCAAGACTTTCATTGAAAATTGGACTAAAACGGACAAGTTGGAGCCATTATGTGCCTAGGATCGATTGCTGCTGTACCTGGGATCGAGCGCCGTGTGATCACGCATACAATCCTGCGATTGAGCGCAGTGCGATCGAGTGTACACCCTTGCGATTGAGGGCACTCGGGGGTACATCATACGGCAAGTGCCTTTTTGACTGCTTCAACTTGGTTTTCAGTCTCCTAATTGAACTAGGAGACTGACCTAAGGGTTTCCTAGGGTTTCTAGGGTTTTTAGGGTTTTCATAGTCTCTATAAATAGGCTTTTATACAATGTAAAAAGGGTCGGTTTTTCCTAGGGTTAAAATTGCAGAAAAATATCTTTGGAGCTTAAACATCATGAGCGGTTAAACCCCTTTGTAGGGTATCGATGTAACCCTCTCCAAGCACAATGGTGATTATATTTGATTTTAGTTATTCAATTTATGTATGTTGATTGCATAACTGGGAGGATTGCAACCCTTGATTTATGTTCTTAATATTAAATGCAATTGTTATTCATTTACAAAATCAATATTTGCGAAATTATTTTCTTGTCTTAGAATTTATTTTGCTTGTATTAAATTCAAATCAACCTTATTTTCTGTGATTATAAGATTGATGGTTATGCAATTGGTTTTCGTAGACATATGATTAATAGGATTAGATAGACCATGCTTAGGAAAGATGGGTCGTGCTACACCCTAGTTTAGAGTAATTTAGGTAGACCATCCATGCCAACCAAAGATGGGTTATGCTATTTTGTTAATCATATGAAACTTATTAAAGGATTTTATAGTTTATACCTAGGGAAGACGGGTTGTGCCGCATCTTAGTGGTTAGGTGGACAATCCAGCCAATCGAAGATAGATTATCCTTATCCTTTAATATTGTGTTTTCTTGTTCTTTTATAACATACATATCATGAGTTTTTGGAATTAGATACAGTTACCATTGTTGTGCGGAGTGTGGTGAAATCGGTACCTTACTCTCTCTCTCTGATATATTCACTTTTAATTTTGCGTTTAATTTCATGCACTTTAAATTTACACAACAAATCAATCTCTTTTGCCAATTAGGTTAAAGTTTGTCTTTCAAATTTAATAACGAAACCCCTACAGTCCTTGAGGTTTGACACCCTCAATATAGCCCTATCCTACGAGATTCGTTCTATTGCGAGTGGTTATTTTATTATTGATATTTTTGGTCACAAAAATACCACATTAGCTTCACCCACAAGTTTCAAGCCCCTATAGTTTACCATCTTTGCATCGGTGCACTTAAAGGCTACCACCAACTTCTGAGTTGTCTCAAACCAAGAGTCAGCCTCCCTATGGCCTTCATGCCATGCAAACACCGATGAGTGGTGCTTGAAGAAGGTCTCAGAAGGAAAACCTTATCTTCTCTCATGGTGTTCTTGGCGTTGACCATTGACCATAATCTCAACCAAATACCGTGCTACTTCAGCTAGAGAGTGTGATGTTTCAGGAATACCCGGCAGAGGAGGAGGAGGAGGTGGAGGTGGCAACCTATCACCACGATCCTGTACATTCCTCAACCTCCCATAACGACATAGGTGTCGTCTCGATGGCATCACTTTGCAATTACATAGGTCAGTGCAAAAGAAACCACATAGACGACAACATATCGCAATTAAGAACATAAAGCAAATCTACGGTACACCCACACAAACAAAACAATCATGATCTCATTAAACTTCGTCTTATTAGATTTTCTTGAAGCTTTTAAGATACCTATAGCTCTGGTGTTATTCTTAAACTAACACTAGACTCAACTCTACAAACCTAGCTGCTTATGATATAATAGTTGTTATGGTAACAAGTTCCCTAAAGAACTTGATACCAATTTCTGTGACGACCCGCTTAGTAAAAACATGACTAATTTTTATTTTTTTAACAAGTATTACCCATAACAAAGCGGATTATCACAGTGGCATGACGATACCACAATATGTAATAAACCCATGCATTAACCTGATTGACAGTATAATATGTCACACAGAGTTACATGAATCATCAATGATTCATCAGAGTTCATATCCTTGCAGCAGAATATAAATGACGTTAGACATACATAACATGTTAAAGCTAACTAATACATCTAAGTGATTAAAGCTTACATACAAAAGAATGGCTATACAAAAGTGTCCCATGTTACACTAGCCATATACAAAAGACTAGCATCAAAGCATAACCATGAAAGCTTATACAAAAGAGGTATATCTACTAGCCCGACAAAACATGAATCCAATGCATCTATGCCTCAGACATCGTAATAACCCAGATACAAAGCCACTGGGTCATCATCCAAAGTCCTTGCATTTGCACCATCATTAACCACACCGTCTGCACCATGGGAATCACCACCATCCATGATACAGGTGGAATTGTGAGCTCGATGTCTCCATAAAATAGAAATACTCAGTAGTATAAAACTCACTAGTGTTATCCAAAACAAACTATCTAACTTTAATCACACTTACATGTTATATAGCTCAACCGTAAAACATAAACATAAACATAAACATAAAAAAATAAAAATAAAATAAAAATAAATAAAAAAAGTTATCATGCATCATCTATCCATAAAGATTTACATATATACATATGCATTTGTCTCATACCAATCATATATGCATACTGATATGTCTAGCATAAAAATCATCATGCAATCTGTGACACCCTATAATTTTATAATTTAAATAGAATTATAAAGCATTTATATATATTATATGCATTTAAAAGTGCTATTAATTTATTTTTACCTGACCATGTAGTTATTTATAGATATATATTTATATATTTTTGTAGTTGCTGGATTTAATCCACGTGATTATATATTGCTGTGAATTTATATGTATATATACATAGCAATACCCATTAAAGTAGGGCTTTAGGTGAGATTTTGTCTAATTAGATATTAGGTAGATCTCCTAGATTATACGAGGAGATTTTATTTTTTTTTTCCATTCTCACTTCCCAACCCAACGCGGGTATACTCCAAAAATAGTTTAATTGTCTTTTTATTTATTTAGAGCAACTTAACCTCCAAGTAATAAAGACCAACGTGGCTCTCCTTCCTTTCTTCTTTGACACCTGTATATCATGCATAGCCCTATCAAATTTTCCTAAGCCACTTGTCTCTCTACACGTACTCTTTTTCTCTCTTTGCTTAGTATATAATTAGCTAGAGCCTCCTGCTTTCTTCACGTCCTGTACTAGACAAGAAAGAATTCTACTATTTTTAGCTTGCTTTTGACATCACAATTGTTAATTGAGGTAAGAAATAGTACAATTTTTTTTTTTTTTTTTTTTTAATTTTAATTTTATAGTAGCTCACGCCTTTTTCTTCTTGATGTTGGGTAAATTTCTGGGTTTTATTTTCATGGGTTTTTTCGTTTCTTTGATTTTGAGTTTAATATGTAAAGGTCTTGTTATATGAGTTCAGTTTTGAGGGACTTATGTTGTTCTCAGTTTGGATTTATTTAGAAATGTTGTTTTTCGGTTCAACTACTACTGGGCGTTAACAAATGCTTATGTATTTATGCATTTTATGTTTTGGGCTTTCTAGGTTTGCTATGTTGCCGTAGATTTTAATGGGTTTGGTTTATTTTGGTAGGAACTTGAGTTGACCTTCATTGTTAGAATGGTTTCTTTTTGTTAGTTTCTTTATCTTTGGGTTGGGTTTCTAGTAGTCTTTTAGCTTATATATATATATATATATATATGTGTGTGTGTATGTGTGTATAAGGAAAACTTCACAGAAGACCTCCGAACTTTCACCCGTTTTGAAATACCTTCCCTAAACTTCAAAAATTCTCAATTTAGTCTCCTGAACTTTTAATTGCTCTCAATTTGGACTCCTTCGTCAATTTTAGCCGTTAAAAATACAAAAAAAAAAAAAAAGACTAAAATATCCATGATTTTTATTTTTTAAAAAATTAAAAAAAAAAACGTTTTGGAAGTTGTAATTTTATATAAAAGTCAGGAGTATAAAAGCCATGTAATGTTTAAAATCTGACTGGGGGTCTAAATTGAAAGCAATTGAAATGTTAGGGGACTAAATTGAGAGTTTTTTAAGTTTAGGGAGGATATTTCAAAAGTAGTAGAAGTTCAGGAATCTTCAGTGAATTCCCTATATATATATATATATATATATATACATACATATGGAAACTGGGGTCTAGAAGATTATAGTTGAAGGGGATGCCCAAAATATCATTCACGACTTGAACAGAGATGGGGTGCAAGGGAGCAGGTATGCGCATATAATTGACGACATAAAGTAGCTGCTGAAATATTTCACTAACTAGAAAGCACTTCATGCGCGGAGATCGTTGAACACAGTAGCACATAATTTAGCCAAGCAAGCTTCCAAGGTTGTTATGGACAAAGTTTGGTGGGGTTTTACCCCGGATTGTATTTGGGATATTGTTTGGGCATAGCACTGCCTGAATTTGATTTCTTCTTGATATGAAATGATAGCAAAGCTTTTTCTCAAAATATATATATGGGTTACTACGATGTTTGAGGCATAGATGCGGTTGAGACTGAGAATTCTACCAAATTAGTCTGCTATGTACATATATATATATACATACATATATATATGTGTGTATACACATGCATACGGAAACTGGGGTCCAAAAGATTCTAGTTGAAGGGGATGCCCAGAATATCATCCATGACTTGAACAGAGATGGGGAGCAAGGGAGTAGGTATGGGCATATAATTGACGACATAAAGGAGCTACTGAAATATTTCACTAACTAGCAAGCACTTCATGCTCGGAGATCGTTGAACACAGCAGCACATAATTTAGCCAACCAAGCTTCCAAGGTTGTTATGGACAAAGTTTGGTGGGGTTTTACCCCGAATTGTATTTGGGATATTGTTTGGGCATAGTACTGCCTGAATTTGATTTCTTCTTGATATGAAATGATAGCAAAGCTTTTTTCTCAAAATATATATATGGATTACTACGATGTCTGAGGCATAGATACATTTGAGACTGAGAATTCTCCCACATTAGTTGGCTATGGAACCAACACAAGAAGAAGTTCCCCCACCATCCTTTTGAAGGCAACATCCTTCAATATTTGATTGATGTTCAAAGAATTGTCTCCATCAGAATCAGACAAGTGGACGATTTCACTTGGAACCGACGATGAAGATGCAGATGACAGTGGCATCACTGCTAAAGGCTCAAAGTCATCGGGAGTAACTATTGCTTCCCTTGTTGGTCGACCATCAAGGACTTCTGGTATCGTCGAATTTGTCCCCATAAATTTCCTTGAACTGGTCAAAACGTTGACTTTCACCTTCTTCAGAGCTGCAGCTACAGCATATGTCTCAACTTTTGAAGCGGCTTCAAGTTTTTCAACTCTTGAGCTTTCCTTTGGAAAAACTCCCATCACCTCAGAATCAGGCCTCATTGCTTCAGGTTGAGCCTGATCTCCTAGCTTCATCTTTTTCAAAGATGTAACTCCCTTTGATTTATATATAACCCTCGGAGAATCACGAGGTCTAGCCATAATAAGAATCCTCGGCTGGATTTCATCAATCTTCCATTTGCCCTTTTCTGCTTTTGATTTCTGAGGATGCTCTTTGAACTTGCCCATGGAAGGTTGAGCGGTAGGTTTCCTTAATCCCTTGGAAGCCTACTCCTGACGAACCTCAGAAGCCTTTCTCACTTTAGTCTCAACAGCCGGTCTTATCACCAGAGGAGCAGATGTTGTTTGTTTCGAAATTTCAGGCAATAAGGGCTCCAAAGCCTTGGATGAAATGTGTATTTTCTTCTTCTTCAATTGTGCTATAATTTCTGGTCCCTCGGCTGGGGGGTACTTTAGGCATGTAGCCAGAGATGCCTAGGTAAATATGGCATCAAATTCCATTCAAGAGGGATTTTATCGGGCATAGGCTAATAACCGGTTCACCCGAGATTCTTCTTTTTTATCCAGCACTGGTTCTTCTTGCCCTATGATTGAAGGAAGGAATGTTTCCTGAGGAATACTAGGGTCTCTGATAGCTTCCTGATGGTGAAAATTCCCATTCACCTCAAGCGAAAAAGTATTTATTTTTTCAGCCTTTCTTGCTAGAATAGTCTGTCAACAGCACGAACTTAGCTTTTCGCCGACCTTGGAAGTTGAAAACATAATCAGCATTCGGGTTCTTTACAAGTTTGTAAATCTTCAGGAATTCTCTAATCATGAGATCATTCCCTTCTCCGAGAACTTTCAGCCACAATACGACACAAGCAAAGAAGGTCCTCCAAGCATTTGGGGCTAACTAGTGAGGTGCTACACGAAGATAATGAAGCAATTCCCTGACAACCCTCGGAAAAGGGAATCTAAAGCCTGCTTTGAACACATCTTCATATACACATACTTCATTTTCCTTTGCACGCACCATGACACCATAACACTTGTGTCTTTGTTGTCAAAACGCAATTTTATAGAAGAAGGAATGGAATAAGCTCGGCGAAGTCGAGATTCGTCAACAGCAATGATCCCTATTTTCCATGTAGTTAGGTATGTATTACCCAATCTATCAGCATCTCCATCTTTTCGACCCATAAGGTACAAAAGTTCAAGGACTAATTTCCGAGGAATGAAGGGATATCCTTGTTGGATTAAGAGGTGAGTAACCCACAAACGAAGGTGACCGAGTGAAGGTTCAATTACAGGAAGAAGGAAATACAAGTATTTCAAGATATGACTGTATGGGTCGACGAAAGGTTTTGTAGAGGGAACAATCTCAACTGAAGCTCTAAAATACACCGCTCTTAAGAAGAAATACTAAGTAGTTTGACCCAGTCTAAACCACGCCATAATTGAAGGGAAGAGCGATAATGGGTTTGCGAATTGTTCTGTTAAAACGAATGAGTGAAACAGGGGGATCCTGAGCAAGAAAGGGGAAGAGGAAGGTGAGAGGGTAAACAGTACGTTTCGAATTTTTGAATTAGAAATCCTCGAAGAAACCCTTGTCAATCTTATCTATCGTACCTCAAGCCAGCCTCAAGTTAACATGCGTCCCATGTTGGAAATTGTGTTGCCGCCTAAACCACCTGCGGTGTCATCCGAACTGTTTATCATTTGCCCTGATAATTCATTTTCAAAAAATAGGCTTTATAAATCCCAGAAATTCAAAAAACCCTAACCAAACATAAATTTTCTTAGTCTTTCTAATAAGGAAATTGGGGGGTAACTGTAGGAACCAAAATTAGCCAATTTGACACATAGACAATCTAATACCTTATCCAAGGCCCAAGCCCACTAAATACCAAGCTTAAACAATTCTGGCATGGTTACTCTAATCCTCGAACATTTTAAAGACACAATCCTCGGAAGGTATAAGGACAACCTTGCCAACAAGGCAACTATTACCAGATCCTCGGATTATCCGAGGATAACCCTGCCAGCAAGATAGCTACTACCAATGCCTATAAAAGGAAAGCTCCAACTTTATTTCAAAGCTAATCGATCACTCTTTGATAATATCTCTTCTTTGAGTTCATTAATCTTCTTAAAGATTATATAACTGATTTAGGCATCATAGCTATCACCTGCTGGCCCACCACCGGTAGCTCTTATCCTATTTTTCTTTTTTTGCAGCAAAACTAACCTAAACACAAACCTCAGACCATCGAAGAGACCCAATAGAAGTCAACCACATCATCCTCAAAAAACTGTACACTAACAATAGGCATAATCAATTAAAATAAACACATATTGAACAAAAGTCACTAATATTAAATATCTTTGATTAGGCTTCAATCTAGCCTAACAATTATTTGATGAAACTAAAACTAATAATGAAACTAAAAGTAAAAAGAAAAGGGAAACCTAGAGTCTAAGTTCTAATACACAATTAGGCTTCTTAAATTCCAAGGCGTTTGGAATTGGGGTATTTCCGAGGGGCATTTTGGTACATGCCTCCGGGAGTAGGGATGCTCGGGTTGGACTAAGGGAAACCCAGTGTTATGTTAATGTCCAGGAGTAGGGATGCTCGGGTCTCAATCTTTTTTAGTCCAATTTTCAAAATGAGGGTTTCATTTTTAGATTGTAAAAATCTAGACCAAGTTTATGATCTTTAAAAAAGAAAACTATTTTAAAAACATTCTGTCAAATTTAGAATATTTTTTATTATTATTTTAGATCCACTAAACATTAAATAATACAAAATATATTTTTTAACAACACAATTTTTTTTTAAAAGCATTACTTAAAACTTAAATCATGATGGTAAAAGAGCCTCCTCTCTCCAAATTTAATTTCTCTATTTTTTAAAAATGGTTGTTTGTTTTTTGTGTAAAATATTTTTTTTCTATAAATAATGTTTTAAACTGAAGGAAAAATGGTTATTTTCCATATTTGGTTATAAAACTGTTTTGTCTTTCCAAACCCGTTTATCTCTTCTATTTATTTATTTATTTTTATTTCTTTGGCTAAACCTGTTTCCAAACCCATTACTAACTTTTTTTTTAACAAAAAATATTTTAATACAACCTAAAAGAAAAAAGATTTGGGTTTCTTTCCAAACCCATTTAACCTTAGTAATATATGGGTTTCTTTCCAAACCCTAATCGTATTTTAACTATTTTATCGTCTTGCATTTAAGTCATTCCTCTTACCGATTCTACGTAGTATCAAGATTTTTTTTTGACATGCTATCAATCTTTTAACGTGACGAGAGCTATCAAGTGCGTATCTTATTTTTTAAAAATAGATTAAGGTTCTTTCCAAACCCATTTAACCTTAGTAATATATGGTTTTCTTTCCAAACCTTAATCGCATTTTAGCTATTTTGTCGTCTTGCATTTAAATCATTCCTCTTACCGATTCTACGTACTATTAAGATTTTTTTGACATGCTATCAATCTTTTGACAGGACTATCAAGTTTTAAAGGCCTATCTTATTCTTTACACATGTTATCAATCTTTCTTTTGATTGGAGCTATCAAGTTTTTTAAGAGAATATCTACTTTGAACTTACATTCTACACTATCTCTACCATCTCTTCTCTCATCTCATCTAACATTAACTCTTTCTAGAAAGATCCTTTCAATTCACTTATGTTGGTCACTTATGTTGGATGTTGGATTTTGAATTAAGGATGATCTAGCTCTAGCATCGCAATAAGCATATCTTTCATCACTTTCAGTTCAACTATATATATATATGATAGGACTCCACAATAATTTGAATAGAAATAGATAGATAATGAACTCCACTTAAGGGTTGGAGACAAACCACAAAGACAAAATGTCTTATTACAATCCAATACCTCATGGATTCTACTACCATTGTCTTTATATATACATACATATATACGTATGTGTGTGTGTATATATATATATATGGAAAAATATATAATAACACCTTAGGTCAGCCCTCCAAAATTTTAAAATGCTTTAAGGTTTTTTTTTTTGAATATTTACTCCTTGGGTCATTTAAAATTACAATAAAATCTATGCTGTCAAGTTTTGTTAACTGTTATTAATTGAGATAAAACAAACCGTTTTGAATAGGGCCACGTCAAACTGTATTTTATAGGTAGGATCCAAAACACACCGTTTTGACCCTATCCAAAACGGTGTGTTTTGGATAAACTTGGATTTTATTTTGTTGAACCCCTCAGACCGTGCGTGCAATAACCAGCCCTTCCCCGACGAAAACCCAATGTCCCTCGACACAATCACCGACGCTCTCAACTTTCTGTCAAACTTTCGCAAGTTTACTCCCTTGGACAGGGACTAGGATCCCCAACAATGTTACAACACATCCAAATGGATGGCAAGAGATTCAACAGCTCGCCTTTATTGAACCCAAAAGAACAAGTAGTGCCCAACATCAATTCTTCTTGAGTTGGGATAAAACACTAACAGAGCGGAAAGGAAAGCGAAGGCACTTTTGCTTGATGGATTCCAACTAGGGAAGTCAATTTCTAAAATAATAAATCAATGTTTGAAAATTGTTTCCTCAATTACCCACCTGCTTGGGCTTTCATTAGCTCAAAAAAGAAGTTCAATGTAGGTGGGTGTTAAACCATAGTTCAAATCCTACTACCCATTATATATTGAACTACATTATACATAATCCATACACAATACAGCTACAACGTGGACAATCCACTCTGTTAGACTCTGTTTTATAAAGCGAAAACAAAGGAAAGGACCAAATGGTTTTATATGTGCTCTAGTCCTCCTCTGCTCATCGAACAACTCCACTCTCACTTCTCTCTACTCCCACGTCTAATTATGCCACATATTTGGGATTGGGTCTTAGTGCAATCCACATATTTACGACGGTGTAGCCTCTGTTATCAATCCTTGAAGCCAACCTACAGTCCCTTATTTTTGTCATCTTCTTTACACGACGAAAGATTTCCATTTGACAGTATTTAATGGCCATATGCAATATGTTTTCCTCATTCTCACTAACATGCTCAATTGCCTAAGGATGCGCTTTAATTTTCTCTTCAAGTATTTCTACTATTCCTTCACTTGCTGCAATAAGTAACGGGGTGTAATTAATTTTCCGATTCTTAGAGGGTCACTCCTTGTTTGCATTACCAGTATTCTTATCAGTGGTGTTGGATTGTTGTCTTTCTCTTTCTTTGCCTTGTATTCATATATTTTTACTAACACCATCGTAAATACGTGGATTGCACGAAGACCTAGTCCCAAATACGTGGCATAATTAGACATGGGAGTAGAGAGAAGTGAGAGAGGATTTTTTTGATGAGTAGAGGAGGACTGGAGTAGATATAAAACCATTTGGTCGTTTCTCTGTTTTAGCTTTATAAAACAGAGTTTGACAGAGTGGATTAAAGCTACTGCTCTCTGCCGACATCCTAGCACCAGCTTCGGCATGCTCCTTACCGCAATTCAGCAGCCACCGTCTCTCCCACTCACTCGTGTTATTCTTTGAATATCTCTTTCAGCTTAAATGGATTGACTAAAATAGTATGTCACTTCTATAAATGATATCCTATCTTGCAGGTCGTGCCTAATACATGAAGCAAAAGTCCAATGGGTGAAATGACAAATGATGGCTTTGGCTTATATGAAGTTTTTCAACAGGACTATGGGTGTGTTGGCTCTCCAAGTTCTGAAGCTACACATAAGAGTTTCCAACTTTTTACTTCAAGCAAAGGATATAGGCACAACGGGAATCTTCTTTTTTCATGATTTTATGAGCTGGGTTTTCGCCAAGGAAGGGCTGGTTATTGCACGCACAGTTTGAGGGGTTCAACAAATTAAAATCCAAGTTTATCCAAAACACACCGTTTTGGATAGGGTCAAAATGGTGTGTTTTGGATCCTACCTATAGAAACGAATCTAACGTGGCCCGATTCAAAATGGTTCATTTTATCCCAGTTAACGGTAGTTAACAAAAAATTGACGGCAGATATTTTATTGTAATTTTAAATGAACCATTGAGTAAATATTTGAAAAAAAAAATTAAAAAAAATTAAAAAAAAATTAAACATTTTAAAATTCTGAAGGGCTGACCGAAGGTGTTATTATATATTTTCCCTATATATATATAGGAAAAATTACAGTTTACCCCCCCCCCAAAGTTGACAGCGTTTTTCAATTAGAACACCAAAGTTTCAATTTTTGCAATCTACCCTCAAAAAGTTCCAATTTCTTTTCAATTCGACCAATATTATCCCAAAATTTCCACATTACCCCTACTTTTTATTTTTATTTTTTATTAAAAAAAAATTAAGGGTGCAAAAATGGCCAAAGAGGGCTGAATTTTATTTTATTTTTTTAGTTTTTTATAAAAAAAATAAAAATTAGGGGCAATATGGAAAGTTTTGGATACAATTGGTCAAATTGCAAAAATTTAGAACTTTGGCGAGTGAATTGCAAAAATTGAAACTTTGGTGTTCGAATTGAAAAACAATGTCAACTTTGGGGGGGAGGGTAAACTGTAATTTTTCCATATATATATATATATATATATGTATATGTGTGTGTGTGTAATTAATCTCTAATGATGTATGTTAACTGCAGCAACGTTGCTTAAATTGGGCTAAATATATATATAGCCCAATTTAAGCAACGTTGCTGCAGTTATATATATATGTGTGTGTGTGTGTATAATTAATTTCTAATGATGTATGTTAACTGCAGCAACGTTGCTTAAATTGGGTTACTTGACAGATGAAGACGTCAAGACGTAAATTGGGCTACTTGATAGATGGTCCAAATTTTCAAAGGGATGGGCCTTTTCAACCGATCTCTTAAAACACTTACATTGGGCCTTTTTTTGTTTTTGTTTTAAAGTCTACAAAATCATACAAATTAAAACGTAGCAAAGAGCCAAAGAGAAGGAAAACAGAGCACAGTCATGCCGAAAAGGCCAAGGAGAAGGCCGGTGATGAGAGGATCTCGGGCTTCGCCCCCAGCTCCAGCGCAACATCAGGTATTTAGTTTGTATTTTTAAAGTTAAAGTTTTCATTTTTAAGAAAAAGTTTTCATTTTTTTTTAAGTTTCCATTTTTAAGATAGAGTGAGAGAGAGGAGATGAGACCAGAGAGTTGGAGATTGAGAGAGTGCTTACCAACCCGTTCTCCTCGTCATCTGTTGCTTTTCTTCCAAGATTTTTCTGTTGCTATTCTTTCTGACTTCCGATGGTGTACTCCTTGTAGTGACCCAAATATTTAACTAGGCATAAGTAACTTAATTAGAGGGTTAATTTGGACTTTGGATCACTAGGATCTGCTAGAAGGGCATTTTGGGGAATTGGATTTCTGGACCGGACGTATGCTAGGGTTGGTGGACGTACGCTCTTGTCTTTTAGTGCAGACGTACACTGTTTTCTGTAGTGCGGACATACGGTGGTCTCCCACTAGACGTCCACTAACAGATATTACACCGTACTATGTGAATATTACAATGAACCTACGCCCAAAAGTACCAGACGTCAACTACTTTTTGGAATACCGCTGGGTAATACCTAGATGTATGAGACATCCTTTGGACTGCTGTGTAATAGTACCGGACGTACGCCCTTAGGACCGGACGTCCGCTACTTTCTAGCCCTATAAATACCCCCCTCACCCCTCTCCCATTTTATACCAAATCCGCCCCTCAACCCCTTTCTTCACCCCCAAGCTGCAAAATCCTTCCTTTGTGAGTTCGAAGCTAGTGGAGTGGAGGTTCTTGCAGTTTCTCTTCAAGGAGGTAATGCTCGGTTGCCTATCTCTTTAGTTATATCGTTATGCTACTCGATTATAGTTCTATGTTGCTAGTTGTAGTTGTTAGCTTAGTTATGCTTTAATCTTACTTAGGCTAGCGTTACGTTAGCTTAGTGTTGTTGCTTTGCATGGAGGTTTCGATTTGTATTAAGAGGCCTTAGGGGGTCTGTATTGGCCTTAGGAGTCGGAGAATAGGTGGACGGTGGAGAGAAAATGAGGCTCTCCCTGAAAGATGTCGGAGTGGATGTATGGTCTCATGACCAGAAGTACGGCATGTCGTGACGCAGTGGAAGTATGGCCAGAGTGTTACAGGGAAACCCTATTTTCACCAGCCATCTCATAGCTCATGTTTGCTTGTTATAGAGTTGTGTTTTAATAGAAATAGAACTGATGATAGGTCTTTTCTCAGTATTTGAGATTATAGAACCTCAAGGGAATTACATGGAGGAGCTTTACGCCCCGGGTGAGTACAAACTCACATGTATGCTTTGTTGTTACTTTTCCTGCATTGCATATCTATTTTATATATATCAAACATGCATATTTTGCAACTCTCATGAAATACATTTTGGAACTACTGGGAACTCTTTTTTGTGAAAATGTGTGTCGATTAATAAGATAATAATGAGACTTGTAAAACTGTGCATGTAAAAGACTAATAAGACTAATTTCATCGTATGACATGGTACACCGGTATGTGCAGTATAATGGCCATGGACTATACAGGTTAGCTTTATGGTCAATGTGTGTGTGTGGGGGGGGTGGGGGGGGCTTTGGATCCAATGGTTTTGTGAACAAGATGCAATCATTCCCAATGGATGGTCACTATAGGACGGACGTCATTAGCGGTGTGGGCCACCCGAGGTCAAACACGGTCATGCTGCTAGTGTTACGTACTGTATGTTATGCAATGGCTGGGGTATCAACATTGTACTATAGGTCCCTCGAGACAGCATCAACCCTGCTGAGAATGGGTAATATCTCTAGTAGACCATACTGTTGAACTATGACTATTACTCTATATATCATATGCATATACTATATTAAATATATATCACATGCATGATAAGCTGTCACTTCATAATGTTGCATGTGTTTTATAAATAAAAGAAATCCACAAATTAATGACGGGTACATCATGTGTATTTATAGTCACTAAGTCGTCGGACTTACCCTTGTATTATTTCCCTTTTTTTCTCCATATGTACGATTATGCTGTTCTAGATAGTGAATACCATGAAGCATTCGGTTATGTTTGGAGGATTCGATCCAAGAGATGGTTGAGGACTTATTGCAAGCTTAAGCGGATACTCATGGTAACTAGTACTTTTGAGTTATGTTGTAGACTTGGGGCTTGATGCATGTTTGCATATTAAGGTTTAGTATAGATCCCTTGTAATGATGTTATGTTATAGTATGATTTCTGTTGCTTTGATGATATTTGGTTAGACGTTCTGGTTATAATGATTCAATGATTATAGTACTTTATTACTTCCGCTGCTTAGTATCCTCTGTTTTTGAGGAGTAGAGGTCCCGGAGGTCTTGTTCAGAGTGAAACAAGACTGGGAGACGAACCATGAAATTAATTACCAGTTAATTAATTCTCAGGGTGTTACACTTCTGCCATCTAACAGCCGTCTCTGTCTACAATACAAAAGGAGCAAGCTATATATATCAAAACATTTCCAGTGGATGGTCCGATTTTGATAATGGGACCACATTTGTCACCCTCCATTTGCAAATTCAGTCATTAATATATGTCTTGCTTTTGTTATCTATTTTGATCAAATAGTTGGTGGTTTAGTTTCAATTGAGTTTTCTTAATTTTGTTTTTTCAGGACAATCTGGTAATTTCTAGGATCTGTTGGCTGAATTGGGCTTCATAAGAAAGACTGAAAATAGTCTATATAGACATCTATATAATATGCTATAGAGCAATCAAAAGTTCAATAAAATTGCAACAGCTCTTCTCTGGGCTTTAAGGGTGTGATTTCCTTCTACTTCCTAGGTTTGATTGCTTAGGAAACCTAGCTAGGTGTTTGACTGCTTGAACTGTTTTCTTCTTCATTTCAATTCTAGGTGCATGCTCGTAGTTGAATTGAATAAGAGAAGTTCAGGAGATATGGAATATCATGAAATACAGGAGAAGCTAGGTCAATGAAATGAATAGGAATGAGCTCCAGATGGGGCGGTGAAAGAAGATAGCGGTGAAACAGAATTTCTAGCATTGACAATCCTTATTCTTATTGAAGGGGAGGAGACGTTGTGAGCACAGAATCCGAAGTTGTTTCATCAGATGTGAGGCAACAATGAAATTGTTGTTGCTGACTCTGATATCCATGCAATTTATTCTGTTGCTTTGTTTGTGATCTTCCTGACTATAGTTCTTTTGGTTTGCATTTGTCACCCTTGATTCACTTTTCACCTTAGCTTTTCTCTTATTGTCAATTATTAGTACAACTTTAGGCTTTGGGATTTGGTTTATCGTGGCATTGGCATAGAGTCTAGTGCTATTCACCTTCTTCTTTCAATGTCTTGCCATTCTTCATGTGCAGCTCCTTTTGTGCATCTGATCTTTCTTAAGGACTAGTAACTGGTCCTGTAGCTATAGGTCCCCATGAGCTCCCTCGCCTCACTGCATTTCCACATAATGGATTTGAAGATAGATATGGTGAAGATCTTTTTAGTGGCCTTTTTTCCAGCATCATAAACCTGTTTGTTTTGTTGAGCCTAGTGTCAAATAGGGTTCTCCACCCCAGCACTAGATCAGTAATTAAACGAGTGTGCAACTATCAAACGGAATCAAAAGATGAGAGGACCAAGGCTAGATGATCATGTCATTCTCTATACGCTTGAAAAATTGTCGTATTCTATCTCTCTTTTCTTTATTTCCTGTTTGCCTTCGTCCAGTGCTATCCGGTGCTATTCACCTCAAAAGTTTGATCAAAAATCTGTCCAATGTGTGTATTTTGGGATACAAGTATAGGGAAATCAATATCTTTCATTCGCACGTTGCTCAAGCTCTAAAAGGAGGTTATATATGGATGCCTTTAAGAGTGCTTTAGCAAGGGAAACACCAGACCCAACCGTTGCTCTAGCTCTAAAGGGAGGTTATATATGAATGCCTTTAAGATTGCTTTAGCAAGGAAAAAATCAGACCCAACCGTCGCAGTACTTGAGAGGAAAGAAAATATTATTTTCTTTTGATCTCAAGGCTCCTACCGATTCCTAATTACCTATTATCCTGATTACAGGGTTGCTCGAAAATCCCTTCCTTTGCAATACTTTCTTATGTAGTCTTTAAATTACATATAGTGAAGATGGCGTAGAACTAATGTCTAGTACAACCTTTACTAGGTGGTCCATCCTCCCCGCCTTAAGCAAGCTTGCAATGAAATCCATGGATACACTTGCTGTTGGTTTAGCTTGCTCCACCTTGTCCTACTGACAAAGACAAGTTCTCACATATACTTAAACCTCTTCCTTCTCTTTGGCCAGTAGTCACCTCGTGCTATAAGTGTCCTCCATAGCCGCATGGCACTGATGGACAAAAATTTACTACAAACCGGTTTGGATGAAATTCCTACAAACTCGTCTAGAAAGCTACCAAATGTCTTTAAACATGTGCCTCTCATATGTTTTTTTTAAGTTAATCTAACCCACATATTTTTTCCGTTAGTTTAAGGTTAAATTCACCAAGCTAACTTAAAAAATAAAATAAAATAAAATAAAATAAATAAACCTAAGATCACGTCCTCAATTAAGTTCACACAGGTTCTTCATTTTGTTTTTCACCTTTTCTCCTTTACCGGTGATTTTTCTTCTTTCTTGGTGGTTTGTTTTTTACACCTTACCACTTTGTTTGTCTCTTTTGGTTGGTTGGAAAAAGTTAAGAAAAAAAAAAAGGAAAAAAAATCCTATAAAAAGACTTACTACAAACATTTCGTTCATATTCACTGAGGTGAATGTGAATTTGTTGAATCCCACACCAAAAGTAGCTAGTATATACCATGCAGATGCAATTTTCTTCCTTCCCACTCTCAGTGGGTTTTCTTCTTTCTTGGTGGTTTCGACATTTAAATTCATACAAAATGTGTAAAATTTTGGAGCCCAGGAAAAAAGAAGAATTCAAATTGTATTTTTTTCAAGCCATTTCTTCTTTGCTGATGGTTTCGATACTGTCAGAACCACGGCAGGTTTGAAACTTTGAGAGATGAATTGAGGATTTGATCTTAGGTTAGGAGAAGAAAAAAAATAGCTTGATGAACTTAACAATTTGAGAGGCACATGCTTAAAGACACTAAATGTAACGTCAATAGCCACAAGACGTTACTACTACTTAAATAATAATACAACAGAAATAATCTGAAAATATTCTTTATATGAATTGTCCTGATAGGTTTATTAATAAAATACCTAGAGCTACTAATACATCTTATACAATCATTAGATTAAATAAAAAAACATCTTATACAATCATTACATCTAAACCTTCAATAATTATACAACACTACAATGACATGCCACACAAGGCATCTATACAAGTCTACAAAGGAGGGCTAAGCTCAAGCCCAGATACCATAATCTAAGATTAGATAAATTCTTCCAACATGAACCTTTAAACTCACAGAGACAAATGCTAATCTCTTAACCTGCAACATCAACAATGTCTATGCGATCATAGAGTTAACCATGTTCGCATAGGCAGATTAATGAGTTCACAGTCTTAGTAAGTATAGAAATTACTAAGTTTTCACAATAAATCGACTTTTTACTTCCTACATTAGTTTACAATAACATCTACATAACCTTACATTTAAAAACATTTCGTAGTTGATGAAGTAAACAATGTAGTTATGAAAACATTTAATACATTCATCTGTAATCATGTTCTATAAGTATACATATGCTCTGTTTCATTCAGTCACATATTCATATAAGTACATCTAGCATTAAATCTCATATAAATCACATCATAATACATAATTACAAATCCATGGAATATATGCCATGCATGCATTTTGTGAATCTTTACAATGCAATTATGAAAACGATTAATACATTCATGCGCAATCCAGCTGTAAAAGTATGTCTATGCTCTGTTCTATTCAATCACATATTCATACAAGTATATCTAGCACAAAATCACATCATAATACATCATTACAAAATCCATGAAATATATGACATGCATGCTCTCATGAATCATTCATTTCATCATCGTACATAACACGTGTTGGAAACCTTTGCTTAGTAGGATTTTCATAACTTGTCATGATATTGTTCATCATTTGTTTCATTTCATGTTCATGTATCGTACATCGTGCAATAACATCAATATATACAATATACATATATTGTATATATATATAGATGTACATATGCAATATATATAGATGTAGATATACAATATACATATATTGTATGTATATATACATATAAACATATATACATATGTTTATGTATGTATATATATGTATATATATACATACATAAACATATGTATATATGTATATATATATACACACACATAGGGGTGTTAAGTGAGCGAAGCATCTCAAGAGCAAGGCTCGCATAAGCTTGGCTTGGGCTCAACTCAAATATTAAATGAAGCGCTTCGTGAACACAAATCCTACCTCGAACAATAAACGAAGTAAGCTCGGCTTGACTCGGTTAAGCTCGTGAATCAGCTCGTATAAGCTCATCATGTATATATATATATATTAAGTGGGGAGGGTGTAAGTGCAATATATAAAATGCAAAAAATAGTGCATAAGATGTAAATAGATTAAAAGAAGATAATAAAACCAGCCAAAGAGGTGGTAGCAGTTGATGTAAAAAAAATCTTGATTGAAAAATATATTCAATGTAGGATAAACTTACAAAGGAAATATTCGAAACAAAGGAAACTGGATACAAATCAGAAAGC
The DNA here is from genome assembly GCA_006937295.1 of Carpinus fangiana. Lineage (NCBI taxonomy): Eukaryota > Viridiplantae > Streptophyta > Magnoliopsida > Fagales > Betulaceae > Carpinus > Carpinus fangiana. The sequence continues at coordinate 657,997 of VIBQ01000026.1, read as the reverse complement.
ATGAAAATATTACAATGGGAGAGAGCTTTTCAAAGTAAGGTTTTCTGGCTTGAAGCTTCTGCCTTACAATGAAGGAGGAGGTCTTCTTAAATAGAACGAAACATAACAGTAAAAGCATCAATTACAACAGTAGACGAAACACCACTGTAGTGTCGGCAAGCACAGGCTAAACAGCAACAGTGTAAAGTTGGGGACGAATCATTTCTGAAATAGTGAAAAGCAGCGTCGGCAGATGTCGACAAAATACTTTTGGTAGGAACTTTGTCTGCCATGAAACATCAGCAAGAACTTTGTCTGCAATAAATCATGAGTCGGCAGGAACTTTGTCTGCATAGGGTCATGAATAGGCAAGCAGGAACTTTGCCTGCAAGGAACCATTCTTCAAATCATAGGTCTTCAAGTTCTAGAACATAATCTTGAGACTCAAAACCTGAATTACCAAATAAATTTCTCTGAGGATCAGGAACATCGGAAGATGCCTCAGAACCATCTTCATCATCATCAGAGCCATCGCTTGCGCTGAGTGAATCAAGCAAAGCCATGGCTTTAATTAAAGCTTTTTTCTTCTTTTCCTTAGAACTTTGTCTCTTGGAGGAAGAAGAACTAGCAAGAGAAACTTTGGAAGGAGCAACTTCAATTTGAGGCTAGCAAACATCTTTAGGGGTTAATAATTTTGGTGAAACAATAGAAGGTAAAGGTAGATTCTAGGCTTTAGGGGCTTGAATCATAAGTTTGACCTTCTGCAAAATAGGATCATGATTATACTTATCCCACCACTTAACAAACCAGTGTCGTTCAACATTATCACCTACGATGACATATTGCCATCTAAGGATCCAAGGAAGCTTCAACTGTTTAGCAAAGTGGAAAATGTGAGGAAACTTTGTTCCATACTTGTCAACTCTGAAACAACTCTTAAACAAATTGAAAGATTCAATGAGTTGAAGAGGAAGGACTTTAGGAATTAGGCCAAAATGTGACCACCATTTAGCGAACCAGAGAGAAAGAATTCCTCCATAATTTTCTAAATCAAATTTGATGAACCAACAATGGTCCATATTAGCAGATTGGAATAAGAAGAATTTAGACCAAGCATCAATGTAATCATAATAATTAAAAGGAATTTCGAAACCTTTGAAAGATCGACAAGAGGAGGAATGTTCACCCCAGTCTTTCTCAAAAATTGGAGTATTGATATAAACACTGTGATAGATAATTTTTTTAGGAACAGTGTTTTGACAATAGATTGGCTTGATATGGACAGATTTGGTCTGAATCAAAATATTGGAGTAATAAGGTAGACTCTTGAGAGGATGCTCAGGAATCCAATGAAACCCATGGGGAAAATAAGATGAAGCAAGTTCTCCTGTAGCTTTGGCAGAAGACCTATTCAACTCAATGGAAAATAAATGTTGAGAAAATGGAAGAATCATATAAGCCGAAGGCTTCTTGAAATCAGTACCAGGAACTCTGGATTTTTTCGAAACATCAGTGAATGGATCATAAGGAGTGATCAAAGTACTGAAATACAAAACAAGATATTCAGGGCTAAAAGGTGAAAACCTATTAGCAAGATCAATAGACGAAACAAGGGAGGTCGAAACATTTGGCTCTGATTTTAAGACCAGAGCTTGCGAATCATTTGTCGAAACAGTTTTACCTTTATCCTTCTTGGGCGCCATTGTGGTACTGCAAAATCAGTTTTACCCTTATCCTTCACGAGTAAGGAAATAAGGAATAGAATTATCAGATCCTTTGATGTATTCAATATCAAAATCAAATGCACTCAAAATAGCTTGCCATCTGGCGAAAAATTGTTTTGATGCAATATTTTCAACATCTTTTTTTAAAATATATTTTGCAGATTTGCAATCAATTCTAAGTAAAAATTTTTGATTGAGCAAATCAGACTGGAATTTAGTAATGCATAAAACAGCAGAAAGAATTTCTTTCTTAATAGTACTATAATTATGTTACGCAAAATTCCAGGATCCATAATAGAATCGAACAATTTGTTTGGGAGATCTTGGCGAAACCAGTTGTTTCAGAATACCTCTGAAACCAATTTCAGAAGCATTAGTTTCAACAATTTTGAAAGCATTGTCAGAAGGAATGCCTAGACATGGAAGCGTCTTGACATGGGCCTTTATCTGTTTAACAATAGAAGTATGGACATCTGTCCATGGAGGTGGGTTATTCTGCAACCTATCAAACAAAGGTTTATAATATTTTTGCAAATCTTTGTAGAAATCAGCAACATAATTGAGAGAACCAAGAAATTTTTGGAGCTGAGGTTTTTCTGTAATGACATCAGGAAATTTATCAGCAAATTGGATGGCTCTGTCAATTAGACTAATTTTCCCTTCCGAAATATTAAAACCAAGGAATCTAATCTTGGTTTGGAACATTTTGATTTTTGTAGCCGAAACAACAAGGCCACTACTTGATAGTGTCCAAGAAAGCATTTAGATGTTTCCAATGTTCTTCAATAGATTTGGAAAAGATCATAACATCATCAATGTAAACAATAGTAAAATGAACAAAGGGATTGAAGATATCATTCATGATATTTTGGAACTCACTGGGGGCATTCTTCAAACCAAAAGGGGTGGTAAAAGCAGTCTTATACCTATCACGGTCATCAATCTGGACTTGCCAAAATCCTGATTTCATATCAAACTTAGAAAAAACTAAAGCATCACTCAGATGGCTAACTAGGTCCTTCCTATTGGGGATCAGATACCTAATCCATTCTAGCATATCATTAAGAGGCGTATAGTTAATTACAAGTCTGGGAACTCCTCTTTCTATCTCGGCATTTTTCCTGACAAAAGCAGCACATGACCAATGGGACTTACTCTTACGAATTATACCCTTAGCAAGAAAATCAACAATTTCTTTTTAACAAAAATTTAAGAGCTCATTATTCATTTGAATGGGGCGAGCCTTAGTGGGAATCTTTTTTTCAAAAAAATCTTTGACATAAGGTAGAGAAACTATGTGTTTCTTCCTATGCCAGAAAGCATTGGTCAAATCAGAACAAACAGTATCAACAATTTTATTCTGAAAAGCAAAAATTTTTTATTGAAGCAATTTATCAGCAAGTTGTTCAGAAATATTTTTGTATTTAATTTCTTTCTAAAGGAAATTCAGGTGTTTAGTTTTAGCAGAAATCAAATCCAAAGATCGCTGACAAACATCAATTTCAAACCTAGACGCAAAAAGAAATTTAATTGGAATTCCCATCTTAACAGTAGATATACCATCAAGATCGGCAGAGAATGGATAAATCATGGTAATGAAAGGTATTCCAAGAACAACTTTATCAGTCATATCCTTAACAAGCACAGAAGGAGTATGAAAACAAACATTATTTTGGCAAACATGAACATTATTCAATTCATAATTAATCTACAATTTGGTTCCACTGGCAAAACTCAGTCTTTCAATGGATTTTTCAAAATACCTACTGGGAACAAAGCCTTCTTGAATACAATTCAAGTCAGCACCAGAATCAATTAAAGCAATAACATCAAAAGCATAATCTTGAGCAATAACAACATGAACTTTAGCATACCATCTAGGTGGACAAACCTTATTGATTAAACTGATAATCTTAACATTATTGGAAGAAATATTGTTGGGTTCCTCTTCACTAGAATGCTTAGATTTAGAGTCTTCATTATCAGAAATTTCTTCTGGAAAACAATCTTTGAGTTTTGAAATTAAAAGTTCTTGTTCCAAAGCTTTATTATTAGTTTTCAAATCATTTACTTCCTTTTTTAAATCAACAATATCTCTCTTGATATTACTAATCTCATACTGCAAATCTGAGATAGTAACAACTTTGGATTTTTGTTTAGAAAATCTTTCCAAAGTTTCCTCAAGAGATATTCTAGATTTAAAAGGTTTGTTAACATCTTTTATCATGAGTTTCTTGAGTTTTTTAAGATACTCTTCTTTTAACTCAGGATTCTCAATTTTTTAAATAAGAGTTATCAACAAATCTTCTTGTTCTTCAGATTTGGTTAAAACACAAATCTTCTTGTTGTAGCAAGAATCGAAACATCCAATTTTTACATCTTCAGAAAATTCACTTGCTGAATGATAATCAGAATTATCGGTGGTTAAGAAATCTCTGTTAGAGGAAAAATTAGGGAAAGCATTATTTTGTAAAATTCTGAAAATATTTTCTTTTTCACTATCAAAAATATTTAAAGCACTAATTTCTTGTTTAATCTTTTTTAGGGCATTTATTAGCAAAATGTCCTGTTTCTCCACAGTTGAAACATTTATCTTTTGAAAAATATTTTTCAAATTTAGATTCCTCCTTCTTCTTAGTTTTCTTGAATTTATTAGGAAAACTATTTGAAGTTGAAGGTTTATTATATTTTCTTTTCTTGTAAGTATTGTAATATGGAGAGGGTTTCCTTTTGGAAACTTTGTCAGACTTCTTCCTATTTTTCCTAGAATGAGCAATAGGAGGTAATCCAAACTGTTCACAGAAATTACCCATTTCATATTTAGCTTTTTTAGCCTTTTTTTAATTGTTGTCTAATCATTTTCTGATCAATACACATCTTAATACCGAGTTTCTTGACTGTAGAAAACAAATCACCATAAGTGAGGTTTTCATAGTCAATCATCCCAATAATGGTGTTGATCAGCTCATCTTTAACTTTGTGAGCAAACAATGAAGGTAATCCATCAATAAATTTTTCTTTCCAGTAAGGTTTTTGACTATCAGATCAAACCATAACACGAGAAAGAAAAACATCTTGGTACCATATATAATCAGACATAGTAAGACATCTAAGATTATTCAAATAATCAGAAATCCTAGAAGTGATATTAGAGAGAGTACCAACAAAATGCTTAATAATGGTGTAAATCAAAGTATTAACACAATCGGGCTCACCTCTACCAAGTTTTTCATCAAAAAATGGTGAGCCATCTTCATTTTTCTTGACAGCCTTTCTAATGTCTTCTTTAGATTCTTCAGTGAGATGTTTATCCCACCAATTTCTAAGAGTACCAGAAAATCCAGTAGCAAGCAAGTCAACAATTTCACATTGGCTCAAATTTTGATTGGTGTCATAGGCATTAGCAACCATGGACATATGATTCATCTTATTCATCAATTCTTGTTCAGACAAACCATCAATATTCCATTCATAAATTTTATCAGATGAAACAGAAAATTGAGATTGAAGAAATCTTTCTTCAAACTGTAAATCAAGAGGAGTGGGTCTGGAGTACCAATACTTTGAAAAATTGATAGTTTTAGATTTGTCAAAAATTCTTTGAAGTTTTGGTTCCAAATTAATTTTTCCGAAATTTTCTTCAAGGATTTTGATATCCAAATCAGTCTAATCATGAGAGGAAATGGAATTGGAATCAGAAAATTGTTGAGCTAGAGGAGAAATGATTTTGGAAGTACTGGCTTGGCCAATTTTCAAATCTTCAAACATTTTCTCAATTTTTTCAATATTCTTTTGGGACTTGGGTTTTAAACCAAGAGACTTTCTTCTTTCAGGAAGGGAAATCAAAGGTTCTCCATTTGAAACAGAGGGAGAAATCTTTTCTTCAATACGATCAAGCTGTTGCCCAATAGTATGAAGAGATTGATTGACAAAATTGTTTTGTTCAATAATCTTTTTGGTTTCTTCCTAGGAATCATCAGGACTTTTGAAAGGGAAACCCTTTACTCAAAATCCATTACAATCTATGAGAATATTTTCAAGAGGGGGGGATGAGAAGACTTAACAATTGTCTTGTCTTCTTTGACAAATTTCTTTTTGACAACATTTAAAACGTTGTCCGAATTAGAAGGAAAATGTTTTTCTAGAAAATCAAAAAACAAAATATGTTTTTGAGATTCGATCATCTTCTCAGTCCATTGGACTTTGATTAGATCTTTTTCTCTTTCAGAAAACCTGGCACGGTATGCATGTCTTAAGCCTTGATTCTTCTTTGAAGAAAAATCTTTTTGCAAGGCCGGCCAATCAATTTGAGAAAAGAAATTTTTTGAATTAGCATGAATAACTCTCAACTGATGAGGGATCTATTGAGGAGGGGGAGGAGGAGAAAGAGGACCATTCATATCAGAAGCAGAGGGTGAAACAAAACAGCTGTCATCATCCCTATCAATAGGAGGATGAGTTTTGGTTGAATAAAATGCAGAGGAAACTTGAGAATTAGTAGAATAAGTAGTGACTCCTTTTAACTTCAAGTCAGAAGCAGAAAGCAATTCATCAATTTTTTTGTCTCTTTTTGAAATCCTTCAGTGGTTGTTGAGCAACCAGCAAAAGAATTCCTTTATATATATATACCACCGTGGTATCAGCCCATGGTATTACCCTTGGTATTAGCCCTTGGTATTAGTGTATTACCACGTCAGGCTGTCAGCCCTACTATTAAAAAAAAAAAAAAAAAAAAACAGATTGCTTTGCTTTTAGCTTTTAGGTTTTCTTCTCTTTCTCTCCTACTCATTTCCAGCCACTAGCCTCTCTCCCTCTCGCTCGTTTCCTCCCTACCCATAAGCCTCATCTCCCTCTCTTCCTCCATCGCACCTGTCTTTCCCCCTCTTGCTCATCGACTCAAGAAAAGAAAGCTAGCTCGCCCTCTCTCTCTCTCTCTCAAACGGTGACGGTCGGTTGGTGTGGTCCGGCGGGGAGTTTGATCTGGTTTGGGTTTGGTCCAATCTGAAGGTTTGGCTCTGGGTCCAGCAATTTGGCTCCAATCTTGGTGCGTTTGTCAAGCTCGAGATGATGGTTTGGGTTGTGTCCGTCGGGGGGTTTGATCTAGTTTGGGTTGGATCTGATCTAGAGGCTTGGCTCTGGGTCCGGCGGTTTGGCTCGGATCTTGGAGCGTTTGTCGAGCTCTAGCCTGGGCAAAAAATAAACGAGCTGAGACTGGACAGCCCAGGCTCACCAAAGCTCGGCTCATTTACACCCCTACACACACACATATGTATAGATATACACATATGTATATATACAATATAGTGTATATGTATATATGTATATATATATAATCTAATCACCACCCCAACAGCATAAAGGTTTCTTTCTGCTGCTGAGCAATGACTTCACTCACTACCCTCCACTGTAAATGGAATAGTGCATTCTAAGGAATAAATCACCAAAGTATTCCCAATATATATTGTCAAATAGTGCTTAAATAATTGAATCTTGTTCAAAAGGTCCTATCATAAAAGATAATCTACTCAAAATCCAATAATGCACCTAAAACTAAAATTCCTAAAACAAGAGCATCATCGTCAAATTTTTCAAAATTAGGATGAATAGTTACACCAAAGATGCTCAACACACAAACACATGTTTATTATTGTAAAGACTGCAAGTGGAAGAAGTCCAGCATGTTTGACCAGCAAATAGTTTTACATAAAGAAAAAATCTTAAAAGAGCATTTGAATGGAATGCCCATTAAGAACACGAGAAACAAGGATAGTAAATTTTCCAGTAAGGTTTAGGTTTACCTATACAAATTCATTCATAAACAGACCAAATTTAGGATTGGATAAATAAACAGAACTACCCGGTTTTAAAAAAAAAAAAAGAAGTAAAAAGTAAAATTGCTAATGAATGTGTAGAAAGCATCCAAGGCATATAAAGTACCAAGTCTTTTTGACGTGCTCCTCAAATCTCCACAAATCAAATTTCTTCATCATCAGATGGGCTTGGAGAAGTAGTTACAACTCCAATTGTTGATTGTAACACCAAACTGCGTTTTTAAGCCCTAGACGATCCCTAGCACCGAGAAATGGGTCTGGGTCAGTTGTCTCTGGAGAATTTAACACATGAGGCTTGAACAATAAACTTTTTGCATAGGCGGGCAGACAAGAGGAGTTCGGGCAAATGACCAACATTCATCTCAAACCATGAAGATGACCGAGCTAAAGAAGATAAAGAGTTAAGCAGAGAATTAGAACCCATGATACAATCTTCTTGTATGTCGATTTAGCAAATCAATGCTTTAAGCCACTCAGCCGTCAACCTGAAAGATGAAAGACGAAGAAAGAAAGAAAAAAAAAAAATCAATTTTTCAAGAAAATTGTCAAAAAAATAAAATTACTAGAACACAATACCACATATTAGGAAAGCTGCTCTTTAACCAAGCCAACCGACATTCTAGAACAGTCATCAAAAATGATTTCTGGAGAAGGGTGATGTCTCAAAAGCTTTTGCAACAAGCACATATATACCTTCTTCAATCTCTTTTGAAGTATAGAATCCATTGAGGAGCTTCACGCATTCCTCAAATGATTTCATTTCTTTTCCGCAAGTGGTTTTCTCCTCCTCTTTCATGGTTGTATAATTAGTATCATCAGTATAATTATCAATATCATCATCAGGCGAGTCAATCTCTGTCACGTCTATCATGCTTTTATCTAGGGTTAGGGTTAAGGTTCTTGACATTTTAGAACTACTTCTTGACTTGTCACCCATATCACCCATATACTCATCCATACCTCTTTTACCCTTTCTAGATTTCTAGAAAGTTCACTCCACCTTTTCTAGAAGGTTCACCCTCGCCCCCACCCCTGCCCTTGCCCTCACCACCAACCCTGGGGCAGTGGCATATTTAATCGCCCCCCATTTTTTACTTTTTAGAACTACTTCTTGACTCGTCACCCATATCACTCGTATATTGATCCATACCTCTTTTACCCTTTTTAGAAGGTTCACCTCACCTTTTCTAGAAGGTTCACCCCCACCCCCACCGCCACCCCCACCACCGCCCCCGCCCCCGCCAAAGACCTTGGGATGGTGGCATATTTAACCGCTCCTTGCCCTTTAAGGGCATATTTAACCGATCTCCTCCCCCACTGCCCCGGCCCTGGTCCCCGCTCCGACTACCATATATATTTAACCCACCCCCATACAACTGCTCCTCGCCCCCACAACCACCACCACCACCACCACCCCCAACGCCTCCGCCTAAAAAAAAGTGTGTGAGGCATTGGTAGTTATTGCAAAGTACTTTGATATTGTAACGCCCCGAGAATTAATTAACTTGTCGTTAATTTCACAGTTTGTCTCCCAGACTTAACCACAAAGCTGGTAAGTTCACAGGAATCTAATTCTTTAATCAGAGTAATCAAGCAAGGAAGGTCTATAAATTTATTTCGATCTGTAAGCATCTATCATTACAATCAGAGCATTACTAAAAACCTTAGTACAAGTTGAGTCATCAATTATACATGATACCACAAATTACCTTCGTAGTTCTACAACGGGTCTTAAAGTCATAATCCGGTCAACACCTTCACATCGAAGGGTCGCATCTACCTCCAGGCCCAATCTACTCAACACTAGCTAATTCCTTTATAAACCACCATCATGTCCCTTTGGTATGGAAAAGTAAGGGATAAATCCAACGACTTAGTAAGTAGGTAATCCCGTGCTAGTGTATGACAGTGAACAGTTTATATCCAAAGAAAAAGGGTTAAACATGGATATCATCATTCATAAAATATTCATTGGGATGCCTTCACAATATTATAAATAATATTAACCAAGCCACAACTCCATAACACAATCCGCTTTGTTTAACCCTCAGAGTAAGGTTGTGCTTGTCCCACACACCCCCTGTCGGCAAGGACTGGTCCGCTCATCCCCTTTCAACGAAACCCTATTAGCCTAACTCCCTTTACTTAGGGTTACTGGATTTTGAGGCCACACCCAACAAATGGTGTGTTACACTGCTTCCGATCACTTATACATATCATACACACACTCGGTACCGGTGTCACCACATTTATCACATCATAAGTAGCATCGCGTCACATATAACATTATCAAGTAGCCCAATAAACAGTTCATATATATTTTCTAGAAAATAGCTCATGTCACACTTTTCATGCATAAAATGGTACTTTATTTAGTTCAAGAGATAACCCGGGTTTGCCTTTAAAAGCATCAAGTATAAAATGCACCGGGTCATTATTCATGAAAATACTAACACAAGATAGCCCACTTACCTTGATCCTCAAATTCTCCTTCAACACACACACCGATGCGTAGCGTCCTATAATGCGGTCGCTCCTTTGAAAACCCTCTTGGAGTCTTTATATAAAAACCCTACATTAGCGTTACATAATAACCTAGTTAGAATAATTCTAACTATAAGTCATCCTTAGAGTCTAAACCCCCAAAACTCCTTATCCTTGCTATGTGACCCTCTTATAAGACCGTAATGGAACCCAACCTATCCAATCAAGAGCCTAAGTAAAATCAACACTAATGAACTAACGTCATTAATCCTAATCAAGGTTAAAAACACCCAATTGAATAAATCCCTATAATCGGCCAACCACAAAAATACCTATCCACACTTGGTCGTCACCATAATCGATACCCTATAATTAATACCTAACCGGCTAACTTTAAATCGAGGCATTAAAACACTATTTGCTAACAACCCAAGTGTTACCAAATAATTCATCAAAGAACACCATAATTGATCAACAACCTATTAGCACCAAATAAATAATCAAACCTATGCTAAACCATTAATATTTGGGCATCATAATAAATCCTCACAAGGCAGCCCTTATTCCTCAAAGATCACCAAGAATCAACAACCCAAATGTCAATAAACAACTATCTTAAACAAGTGATTAAAAACCAACCCTAAGCATGCTTAATCAATTATAAAACCCTTAAAACCATAATCTAGCAAAGTGAGGAGATTACCTAGCAAATACGGCTCTAGGCACGAAAACTAACGGAGTTTGAGTCACGAGTTCGTCGGAAACACCACTGCTGCCCGTCGCCGGAAAACCTCACTGTCCGTCACCGGAAACAGCCCCTTTATCTCTCTAGCTCTGTTTTTCTCTCTCCAAAATCGCAGCTCTGTCTTTCCCCAGCCCTCTCTTTCTTTTCTTCCTCTTTCTCCTTCTTTCTCTTCTTCTCTCTCTCTCGCTTTGGACTGGGCAGCAGGGGAAACAGCCCCTTCTCTCTCTTTTTTTTCCAGCTCTCTCACGGCTGGCTGGGCAGCAGCCCTTCTCTTCTTCTTCTCACTTCCTTTCTCCTCTATTTTCTCCCTCTCTCGTTCTCACGCACAGCAGGGAGCAACTCCCTCTCTCTCTCGGTTCCCCCTTTCCAGCTCTCTTCTCCCTCTCAATCTCTTCCTCTGTTTCGCACTGAAGGCAGGGAACTTCTTATATAATGAGGGGAACGGTCCCCTTCTTCACGCGTGGCCAGCAAGGCCTGCGTGCCTGCTGCTCTGGTTCTCTGGTTCTCTCTCTCTCACGCTTAGACCCACGCGTGAACAGCCTAAGCTCCAAAACAGCCCCTCATTTCATGCCAAAACAGCTGCTTGGCAGCAGCTCCCTCTCTCTCCCACGCTTGTACCTACTTCTTGTCTCTTCGCTGCAGAATTTCCTTCTCTCTCCCACACTTGGTCTCTCCTTCTCACGCATGGCTTGCTGCTGTGCTGCTGCACATAGCAGCTTCACGTGAAGCCTCTCACTCTCTCACACACGCTGCACAGCTCTCTTTCTCACTCTCTCTCCCCCACGCCTTGTTTTCTTGGTCTTTCTCTCACACACGCTGCTGGCTGCTTGTCTCTTACCAACTCCCTTGTTTTTCCTCTTCTTTGTTTCCTTCTCTATCTCACTCTCTCTCACGTTTTGCTGCCAACTTTCTCTTGCTGCAGCTTTCACGTGAAACTCCAGCTTTCACGTGAGACTCCTCCCCTAGTCTTAACACTTAAATATTATAAGGATATATGTGCAAATATCTAGACCCTATTTCCCAAAAAGCCCTCTATCTATTTCTAAGTATTACAAAAGTGTCCCTCTTAATTTATTAAACCACAAAATAGCCATTATCCACCATAAAATCCCTTGTCTCTTTTTCCTTCTTGTGGTTTAATACAATTAACAAGATAACCCCAAATTAAATCCTCCAATATTATTGAAGCCTATGATTATCTCCTTATTAGCAAATCTGGATCTCCTACCATAAAATCACCAAATAAATCAATTATGATAAACATCGAATTATTTTTAAATTATTTCCTTTAAAAAAAGAAAATAATTTTCAGGGTATTACAGATATTGTCCGAAACATGTGGTAATAATAATAAATAGTAGTCAAAATAAGAATTAAGAACAATGTAGGGAATTATATTAAAGGGAATTAAGAGTTTAGACTATTACCGCTTCAACAACATCAGCACCATCAATTTTTTTACAAGTTTTGTGACCACCCCCTTCAATCAATCGGGTGGCTAGTTTCCAGTTTTTTTTTATAAGACCCCCCTTTTTTTTAAGCTGGTCTAGATTATAGGGTCTTGTGAAATTTATATCTGCTAAAATTTGTAACCATACATTATCGTCAAACTGCTGATAAGGAGCAGTTTTTACGAATTATTAAAATTTCTAATAAAATTCTCTCCTCCATTGGTGTCCAATTCTCCCCTCTCATCTTGCAAAAACAAAGAAACACAAAAACCAGTTAATGATCAAAACAGAGAAAAATGGCAACAAAAAAAAAAAAAATGCATGTTATTTTATGATATATAACTTGAAAAAAAAAAAAAAATTATTATCTTTATGATATACCCGAAAAAAAAAAGCCAAAAGACTACATTGTCTTCTATCTCCTCTAGGTTAATAACAAGCTTGGCTCTACACATTTACAGAGCTAACCCCTGTCCAATCCCTCAAATAGAAGGAAAGAAGGATCGTTACCCCCCTTCGGGCTTTCGGGTATGTGTTGCACAAATTTAATTGTACTCGTCAATTGCACGAGTCGTTATGCAGTGCAGCGAGTGTGCAAGTGCGAGGTCGAATCCCACAGGGAATCGATTTTGCTAAAAACTAATTATATGCCTAAACTAATAATACCTTAACCTAGTCCCAAAAGCAATTAGGTAACGTGCATAAAAATATAAACTAAATTAAATGCGATAAAAACAAATAAATAAAAAGCCTAAGGTCTAAAATCCACCTCACCATATTAAATAACACAGTTAATTAAACATCCGTCTATCAATTAAAAGCGATGCATGTTCTAGTGTCACGCTAGTTCATGCATCCTTATGCCCTATGCATGTCCTATCGTGCCTATTGAAATAATCAAAACATTCGCCTATTTGACAAAAGACAAAACATGAACGGTTTAGGTCCAAAGGATCCAAAGTGAAAGTGATTTAACACTAACTACAATGGATAAATGAACGTAACCCGAATGATGAAATGTATCCATTAGACTAAACGCAAAGACTAAACAACTACTGCACAATCGATGCAACTTTGTCACGAAATTAAACCGAAACGAACACACATGGCAAATAATAAACAGATTAACGTAAAACTAACTATAAAAGCATTTTAAATAATTCCATGGTGAGGCTTCATCTTCAACCTTAGTTGAAGATTAGCCTCCCATGCTAAAGGAAGACACAATCAACAAGAAAAAAACAATAAATTAAAGAAATGACGTTTAGGAGTGTTTACAATGAAGAACAAGGAGGTTTTAGGCCACTGAGGGCGCCTCAACCCGTCTCTCAAGCGTCAGAAATAATGAAAACAACGAACTCCTATTTATAAGCAAAATAAATTGTGCTGCCAGGTCAGGGGTGCGTTCGATCGCAGGAGTTGCGATCAATCGTAGTGCCGCATGCGTTCGGTCTCAGTGTTGTGCGTTCGACTACAAGTGCGTCGTAGTGCCGCGTGTGTTCGAGCGTAGGTGTTGCGTTCGACTGCACTGCATTCGATCGCACTGTATGCGATTGATCGCAGATAACTGCTCCAGAATTCCCATGGCGCAAGGTTGAAGCGATGGACGATAGGGCCGGCTAGGGCAACGCGGACTTCACGGGCTGACATGGATTGCGATCGATCGTGGCTCATGCATTCGATCGCACTTGCAGAGGCTAAAGTTCCATCTTTTCTTAATTCCGCTCCTTTGAACCACAATTCGCACCAAGGACCTACAACACACTAAAACAATACAAAACATTAAATATTAACACAGCCAAGAGCCTAACAAACATAAGTTAAAGGGGGTCCAATATACAATATTTGGCACCGATCAAATACCCCTAAACTTACATTTTCCTAGTCCCTTAGCAAAACAAAAATGAAAACACAAATAAAAACAAGAAACATAAATCCGCTTTCGTGGGAGAAACGATTGCATTTAGTATATGCAACAAGCCTTTTAAATCACTAAGCATCCCTAATGGATGAATGAAGTCTCCTGAGGGTTTTCTAAGAATGACACCCACAAACAATTATTGGCACTATGTTATTAATGGACAAAGCCCTTCACACAAACACATGGTTCATACATCTTTAGCAAATTTAATATGTTAAACATACGATCCACATCATCCAGGCATCCAAACATCATTTCACTCAAAGTTGGAAAATTGAGACAACACATGCTCTAAGAAGTGCAAAGTGAACTAACAACAAGATCGTGGGGTTTCAATCATTCTCAAAAGACGTGTATCCCAAAATTCAAAGGAAAACAATGTGATAACTGCAACCAGGGCTTGAATTGAAAGATGCAATTTTTTGTATAGGCTGTGCAATGCTTGACTCCCTTAAGCTTCTAAATGACCTATGTAACGAGCATTGGGCCAGTGACTCCCAAACTAGGCGGTTTTAGGGCACTAGATGTAGAGACATCCCTAGGGCTTAATTACTTAAGTCAAAAGAGCTACGAAACCTAAACTAGCTATACAATTTTTTAGCTGGAATTTCTCATCTTTTGACACGAACACTCATTGCTTGGCCAGGCAAGAGGTCTAGTTACTTAATGAAAAACTCACTTTATTATGATTTTTTGATTTTTTTTTTTTTTTTTTTGACAATCAAGGTTTTTCTCATCACATCGCAAACCTAAAAATCTCAAGACACACACTTCGAAGTCAAATCTCATACCCCACAGACCATAATGCTAGTGTGCATGTGAAATATCAATCAAATAAGTGGAGTCTCTCTAATCCAACACGTAAATAAAAAACTGAGATTTCTAATGATGTGCAATGTTCAAACAAGTTAAACACACCAATGACATGCAATCCACAGTTACGATGTAAATTGTGCCCAATCAACAACATAGCAATAAACAAAAAGAAAAAAAAAATTATATATAGACAAAAACAAATATATACAGACAAAAACAAAATAAAACAACTAAATAAACAAACAAAACAAACAAAGTGTTTGTCCACACCCCCAAACTTAAATGACACATTGTCCCCAATGTAGCAAGAAATACATTGCAGTGGGATAAGGAACCGACGAGTGCAAAGTCCAAGGCGTCCCCCGAACTTGAACATCAGANACTTCAAAGTCAAATCTCATACCCCACAGACCATAATGCTAGTGTGCATGTGAAATATCGATCAAATAAGTGGAGTCTCTCTAATCCAACACATAAATAAAAAACTGAGATTTCTAATGATGTGCAATGTTCAAACAAGTTAAACACACCAATGACATGCAATCCACAGTTAAGATGTAAATTGTGCCCAATCAACAACAAAGCAATAAACAAAAAGAAAAAAAAAATTATATATAGACAAAAACAAATATATACAGACAAAAACAAAATAAAACAACTAAATAAACAAACAAAACAGACAAAGTGTTTGTCCACACCCCCAAACTTAAATGACACATTGTCCCCAATGTAGCAAGAAATACATTACAGTGGGATAAGGAACCGACGAGTGCAAAGTCCAAGGCGTCCCCCGAACTTGAACATCAGAACACCTGTCAAAAACTAATAGCAATCTTTTTCTCAAAGATCAAACATCAACGGTTAATTGCTGTTAGAAACAAAATAAAAGAAAAAGAAAATGACAAAAATTAAAGTGCGGAAAATAAAAAAGAAAACATACCTCACCTTCCCTGCTCATAAGGGTGTCCAACCAATCCCTTCTATCCTTTCTTTTTTAGAACTAGATACCCCTCTGGAAGGATGGTCCGCCATCTTATGTAGTTGTCCTTGTTTCGAGGAATCCACTTAAGAACACGATCCCTAGATTTGTGATCTTCTATGTGTGAATCCTTAAAGATTTCTACATAAGATGGCTCCTCGAGACATTGAAAGGATGAAGCTTGTTGTGTCTCGAGAGGGATTGTAATGAAGGAGTGAGTTTCAGTACTCACCTCCTTGTCATTGGACCAATTTAAAATTGGCGGGGGTTCAATCTGCTCCTGGTTCTCTTCTTCTCCATTCTCAGTCCGCATCTTAGGAGCGGGATCCAATAAAGCCTTAGCTTGCTCATGTACCATGTCAAGGTCCAAATCAAACTCAAATTGAGCAAAGCTCTCTTCCAAAGGATCATCCAAACTTGGCTCTCTAAAGGTCTTAGCTTGCTTAAGGAACTTGTTAAGATCCAAATCAGATTGAGCAAAACATTCTACCTCTGGGTCCTCCAAGCTAGCCTCATACAAAACACTATCTTGCCCAATCAGCCTATCAAGGTCTAGATCATCTTTATCTTGAGCAAAGTGTTCCATTTCAGGATCCTCTAAACTTAACTCATGCAACACACCATCTTGCTCAACTAGCCTATCAAGGTCTAGGTCAATAAAAAAGTCATCTTGGGTGAAGCATTCCATCTCAGGATCCTCTGGGCTAAACTCACTTATAACCTCATCAACAATTTCCTCACTAACAAGTTTGGTGGTGGTTTGGGCATGCTCATGATGAGGATTGCTGGGGCAATCCTCATCAATCATATACTGCCCTCTCGCCATCTCCTAACTTTGAAATTCTTCTTCCTCAATTCTGTTGAATTCAGCAACTAGATGACCAAACCGTCCTTCCAACCTTGCAATTGCTTCAGTGTTTGCCACAGTGGCATCTATGATTTCTTAACAAGGTTGATTGATTGTTTTCCTAAACACCTTGAGTGCGTCTTCCAATGATGGTTCTTGTGGCGCAGGAATGGTGGGTTGGCCGACTAGTTCAATGAATTCCTTAAAAGTTTCTTCCAAGGAAGAATACTTAGGAAGAGGGTAGTCATATGATGAATGGGAAGAAAATTGGTTATCGAACTGCGGATAATCAAGATGGTGCAGCTTGTCAACGTGGGGAGCAAAATTTCCGTAGCATGAGCATGCCACGAAAAATCAGGATGGTTGCTCCAGTCTTGGTTATAAAAATTTGAATCTGATTCAAACCCAGGGCTGGAGAAATTGGTGTTCAACTGCTCATGTGAAAAGTTGAAAAGTTGTCCCCAATGCGAACAATCACTTATACTATGGTAAAGGCTGGAGCAGTATAAACATGGTTCATGTGGGTGCAAATTGGTAGGATTTGGTGTTCTGTCACTATGGGAAACATGAAAATAATTGAACGGAAGACTCATGCTTCACCCAAACAGTTCAAAATACCCACATTAAACAATTAACAATATACAAAAATAAAATAAACAAAAACTAACACAAAATAAACTAAACAAATAACTAATAAATAAACTAACAAATAAATAAATTAACAAAACAATAAACTAATTAAACAACTAAAAATAAAAATAAACTAACAAAAACTAACAACAGCAAGTAAATAAATAAAAACATGCATATATAAATAAACAGTTAAAAGAAAATAAAACTAACAATTAAACAAAAATTAAAAATTAAAACTGACACATACACTGCCTCGAGTCTGTTGGTGTAGCCAGCTAAGGTGCGCTCGAGTGCAGGAACATATGATCAATCGCAGACACGCAAATATGTAGCAGTCTGTGCACTTGTGTTCGATCGTAACTGAGGTACGATCAATCGCAAAGGCGCACTGCGGTTCTATCGGAGGCGCGCGCTCGCACGCAGCAACATACTAGGCGAGCGCAGGTATGCGACTGTGCTGGAATAGACTCAAGTGCATTCGATCGCACATAGGTACGATCGATCGCACTATCACAGGTTGATTTTCTAGGGACTAACTGAAACTAAAAACAACAAACTAAATTAATCTTTTTTTCGATTTTTTTTCTATACAAAAGCACGAAATAAATAAAATAATTGCAGAAATTAAAATAACTAGTAGAAAGATAAAATTAATCTAAGCATTAAATCAATTCAACAAAACACCGATTCCTCGGCAATGGCGCCAAAATTTGTTACACAAATTTAATTGTACTCGTCAATTGCACGAGTCTTTATGCAGTTTAGCGGGTGTGCAAGTGTGAGGTCGAATCCCACATGGAATCGGTTTTGCTAAAAATTAATTCTATGCCTAAACTAATAATACCTTAACCTATTCCCAAAAGCAAATAGGTAACGTGCATAAAAATATAAACTAAATTAAATGCGATAAAAATAAATAAATAAAAAGCCTAAGGTCTAGAATCCACCTCACCATATTAAATAACACAATTAATTAAACATCCGTCTATCGATTAAAAGCGATGCATGTTCTAGTGTCACGCTAGTTCATGCATCCTTATGCCCTATGCATGTCCTATCGTGCCTATTGAAATAATCAAAACGTCCGCCCATTTGACAAAAGAAAAAACATGAACGGTTTAGGTCCAAAGGATCCAAAGTGAAAGTGATTTAACACTAATTACAATGGATAAATGAACGTAACCCGAACGACGATGAAATGTATCCATCAGGCTAAACGCAAAGACTAAACAACTATGGCACAATCGATGCAACTTTGTCACGAAATTAAACCGAAACGAACACACATGGCAAATAATAAACGGATTAACGTAAAACAAACTATAAAAGCATTTTAAATAATTCTATGGTAAGGTTTCATCTTCAACCTTAGTTGAAGATTAGCCTCTCATGCTAAAGGAAGACACAATCAACAAGAAATAAAACAATAAATTAAAGAAATGACATTTAGGAGTGTTTACAATGAAAAACAATGAGGTTTTAGGCTACTGAGGGCGCCTCAACCCGTCTCCCAAGCGTCAAAAATAATGAAAATAACGAACTCCTATTTATAAGCAAAATAAATCGTGCTGTCAGGTCAGGAGTGCGTTCGATCGCAGGAGTTGCGATCAATCGCAGTGCCGCATGCGTTCGATCTCAGTGCTATGCGTTCGACTGCAAGTGCTTTGTAGTGCTGCGCGTGTTCGAGCGTAGGTGTTACGTTCAACCGCACTGCATTCGATCTCATTGTATGCGATCGATCGCAGATAACTGCTCTAGAATTTCCACTACGCAAGGTTGAAGCGATAGACAATAGGGCCGGTTAGGGCGACGCGAACTTCACGAGCTGACACGGATTGCGATTGATCGTGGCTCATGCGTACAATCGCAGTACGCTCGATCGCACTTGCAGAGGCGAAAGTTCCATCTTCGCTTAATTCCGCCCCTTTGAACCAAAATTTGCACCAAAGGCCTACAACACACTAAAATACTAAAACAATACAAAACATTAAATATTAACACAACTAAAAGCCTAACAAACATAAGTTAAAGGAGGTCCAATATATAATATTTGACACCGATCAGTATGCCATGTTGCATTCCAAAGCCCATTTTATGAAATTTATGAGAGATCAAATTAGAGCTATACTCACTTCCATAGAAGCTAAAGGACTATTATGAGGGTGGACGGGAAGATGGATTTGTGAATCCATCCGCGAGGAAGACAAAAGCGAGAACTGTAAGAGTTTCATAACCCAATTGTCTTCATATAACTGAGACTGAAGTATTGTTAATCAAAAATACAATACTCACAAACTAGTACATTTTTATCTCACAAATTTTGAAAAATCTACTCAAAAATTGAATTCAGCCACTGGAACCAGATTGCAAATTAATTATGAATTGAATAATATTCATGTTTGCCAAGATAATGTTTATTTTCATATTCCTTCTGTTCTTGTTAAGAATATGACTAATAAGGTTATCCTTGGAATACCTTTTATTTTTATGCTTTACCCATTCAATGCCGAGTTAGATGGAGTTTCTACAGTTAAGATGAGTGTCCCTGTTAAATTCCATTTTGCTTCAAGATTTGAGATTGATATTTCCCAGTTATCTTTGAGTTTAATCAATGCCTCTAAAATTGATTTTAGAGGAACTCAGAAACAACTTGTTTCATCAGGATCTTCTGAACAAATTGCTCAATTCCATTTTGAATCCTTGAATTCTGCGCAATTTAATTATAATATTACTAAAGAAATTTTTCACAAGATACAAAATTTCATATTGCATCCAAACAGAATTTTGCAATGGCATTTGATTTTGAGTGTTTTAATTTTGATAAAAGACTTATTATTTTAATCCCTGATTTCCTTATTCTTGAATTTTTGCAGTGCCTCCATGGCAAGTAAAAAGGATAAAGAAAAAGGAACGATTGATTCAAAGGCTTTGGTTTTGAAACCAAAGTCAACTCTTGCCACTTCCTCCCCAATTTCTTCAATCGATTTGGCTAATAGGTTTTCACCTTTTAGCCCAGATTTACCAGTCTCTTATTCCAGTACTTTGATTTTAATCTTTTTGGGAGGTTTTGGATACTTATCAGCAAAATGTCCTGATTCTCCACAATTGAAACATTTTCCTTGTGAAAAATATTTATCAAATTTAGATTCTTTTTTTGTTTTGGGTTTTTTAGAAAATTTCTTTGAAGGCTTATTAAATTTTTCTTTCTTATAATTGTTGTAATATGGAGTAGGTTTCTTTCTGAAAACTTTATCAGATTTTCTCTTATTTTTCCTTGATGGAGCAATAGGAGGCAATCCAAATTGTTCACAGAAATTTCCCATTTCATATTTAGCCTTAGCATTTTTTAATTGTTGTCTAATCATTTTCTGATCAATACACATTTTAATACCAAGTTTTTTGACAGTGGAAAACAAATCACCATAAGTGAGTTTTTCATAGTCAATTAAACCAGTATTAGCATTGATCAATTCATCTTTAACTTTGTGAGCAAATAATGAAGGTAATCCATCAATAAATTTTTCTTTCCTGTAAGGTTTTTGACTATCAGCTCTAACAATAACACGAGAAAGAAAGATATCTTGGTACCATCTATAATCAGACATAGTAGAACACCGAAGATTATTCAAATAATCAGAAATTCGAGAAGTAATATTAGAAGGAGTACCAACAAAATGTTTAATAATAGTATAAATCAAAGTATTAACACAATCAGGTTCGCCTCTACCAAGTTTTTCATCAAAAATGGGAAAGCCATCTTCAGTCTTCTTGACAGCTTTTCTAATTTCTTCTCTGGACTCTTCAGTGAGATATTTGTCCCACCAATTTCTAAGAGTTCTAGAAAATCTAGTAGCAAGCAAATCAACAATTTCTGATTGGCTTAAATTTTGATTGGTGTCATAGGCACTAGCTACCATCGACATATGATTCATTTTATTCATCAATTCTTGTTCAAACAAACCATCAATATTCCATTCATACAATTTATCAGAGGAAACAGAAAATTGGGATTGAAGAAATCTTTCCTCAAATTGTAAATCAGGAGGAGTGGGTCTGGAATACCAATTTTTAGCAAAATTGACAGGCTTAGAATTGTCAAAAATTCTTTGGAGTTTTGGCTCCAGATTAATTTTTCCAAAATTTTCTTCAAGGATTTTAATATCAGAATCAGTGGAATTATGAGAGGATATGGAATCTGTGTCGGAAAAATCACTAGTTTTCTTTTGGTGAATTACAGAAGTACTAGCCTGTGCTTTGTCAGGTTTTAATTCAGAAAGCATTTTCTCAATTTTTTCCATATTCTTCTGGGAATTGGTTTTTAAACCAAGAGACTTCCTTTTCTCAGGAAGTGAAATCAAAGGTTTTTCAATTTTGGGAGAAATTGGGGAAGAAATTATTTTTTCTTCAATACGATCTAATTGCTGTCCGATCGTATGTAAATATTGGTTAACAAAATTGTTTTGTTCAATAATCTTCCTACATTCGGAAGGAACATCACTGGTTGATTTAAAAGGAGAACCTTTGACAGTGACTCCATTACAATCAATGGGAATATTTTCAAGAGGAGGATGAGAAGACTTAACAATTGTCTTATTTTCTTTAACAAAATTCTTTTTGACAACATTTAGAATATTGTCAGAAGGGAAATGTTTTTGGAGAAAATCAAAGAACAAAATATGTTTTTGAGTCTCAATCATTTTTTGTGCCCATTGGACCTTAATGAGGTCTCTTTCTTTTTCTGAAAATCTGGCACGATAAGCATGCCGTAAATCTCTATTCTTCTTTGAAGAAAAATCTTTTTGCAAAGCTGGCCAATCAATTTGTGAGAAAAAATCTTTTCTAACTGCATGAATGACATTACACTGGTGAGGAGGAGGAAGAGAACCATTGAAATCTGAAGCAGAAGGAGAAGTGGAATCACCTTCATCATCCTTGTGATAAGTTTTGGTTGAATAAAAAGCAGAGGAAACTTGAGAATTGGTAGAAATTCCTTTCAATTTTAAATTGGAATGGTCAGGGGGAGGAAAAATCAAATCTTCAATTTCTTTGTCCCTTTTGTGGAGTCCTTCAGTGGTTGTGGATCTAGCAAAAGAATTTCTTCTTTCATCAATTAAAAGTGGTCTTTGAATCTGGTTTGAAATATTCAAATTTGAAAAATTAATTTTAACAGTTCTAACAGAATATTCAGACTTCCAAGTAGATTTTAACCAAGAAGTAAAGGAAATATGGAAATATGGAAGTAGGAAATAGGTGGAAATTAGGAAGAGGAAATCAAAGGAAGGGGAAAATGGTCAGAAGGTTTCGGAATTGCTCTCAAAAACCTCTGCCTTACACTGAGGGGGAAAGGCCCTATATATAGAAGGGCTTCAGAATAGAAGTACAAAATAAAGTACAGATTCTTTCACGCATGAACAGTAATCGTGAATAGTGATGATGAATAGTAATTTTCTGAAAATTCTTGAATCTTTGTCGGATGAAATGTCTGCATCCAAGTCTTCAAAATAGTCTCAAATCTTGAAAATCTTGGGCAAAATCTTGTAAATCTTGAAGGAAATCTTTAACAGGAAAATCTTGAAATCTTGAAATCAGACAAATCTTCAGCAATGGTGCTGAGCAAAATCTTAGGTAAATCTTCAAATAGGACAAATCTTCAGCAGTGGTGCTGAGCAAAATCTTGGGTAAATCTTTTTCAGCAGTGGGACTGAACAAAATCTTGGGTAAATATTTTTTAGCAGTGGAACTGAATAGAATCCTGAAATCTTCAATCTTCATCAGAGCAAAGTCTTTGTAAAATTTTCAATTCTTAAATCTTTAAGTAGGACAAATCTTCAATAGTGAATCTGTATCAATTCTTTTCTTCATCTTCATCAGAACAATTATCCAAAGAATCAAAAAAATTCTTGATCCATTCTTTCTTTTTTGAAATACTTGAAGAGTCAGAAGAAGTGGCATGTGCTCTCAACCATTCTTTCTTTTTGGAAATGCTTGAAGAGCTTGGAGTAGAGTCATGAATCTGAATTGAAGGTGAAGCTTTAGAGGCTTGAACCATTCTTTTAACATTTTCGACAATTTTCATTCTATTTGCTCAGTTGAAGATTTGTCCAATTCAAGATTTCAGGATTCTATTTAGTTCCACTGCTAAAAGATTTACCCAAGATTTTGCTCAGCACCACTGCTGAAGATTTGTCCTATTTCAAGATTTACCCAAGATTTTGCTCAACACCATTGCTGAAAATTTGTCCTATTTGAATATTTCAATATTTTCCTGTTGAAGATTTCCCTCAAGATTTACAAGATTTTGCCCAAGATTTTCAAGATTTCAGACTATTTTGAAGACCTGGATGCAGACATTTTCATCCGACAAAGATTCAAGAATTTTCAGAAAATTACTATTCACCGTCACTATTCACTGTCACTATTCACTATTCACTGTCACTATTCACTATTCACTGTCACTATTCACGATTACTGTTCATGCATGAAAAAACTTGTACTTTATTTTGTACTTTTATTTCTGCACTTCTGAAGCCCTTCTATATATAGGGCCTTTCCCCCTCAGTGTAAGGCAGAGGTTTTTGAGAGCAATTCCGAAACCTTCTGACCATTTTCCCCTTCCTTTGATTTCCTCTTCCTGATTTCCACCTATTTCCTACTTCCATATTTCCATATTTCCTTTACTTCTTCTACTTTTGTAAGTGTGTTTAACACTTCAATAATATTTCCATTTCAAATTATCTGATTTATTCAGTTTATTTTCAGTATTTATTTTCAGTTACTTTCATTGCTGCATACCGCAAGATTGAACGGTTCTACAGCTTTCTTTACATTATTGCAATTTATTTTCTGCAATTTATTTGCTGCATACCACCAGATNACATTATTCGGTTTGACTTGTGTCGATTACCACAATAGAGTGTGTTGAAGGGTTTAATGTTTAAAAAACGGAAAATGAGTGTTTAATGTATTTAGCTTATTCTTATTGGGTGAGGTTCATCTTACATTCTTGAATTTTTGCAGTGCCTCCATGGCAAGTAAAAAGGATAAAGGAAAAGGAACGATTGATTCAAAGGCTTTGGTTTCCTCTACCAAGTTTTTCATCAAAAATGGGAAAGCCATAAGTAGAAGAAAAGAATTGATTCAGATTCACTATTAAAGATTATTATACATATACATATACATATACATATATGTATAGTTGTAAATGAGCCGACATATTTGACAGCTCGCTCAATACCAACTCGACTAAGCTTGACTCGAACTCGAGCTCGACATTGTACAAGCTCGCTCGTTACTATTGAAACTCGCTCAATTAGCTAGTGACATATACACGTCTCGCACGATTAAGCTTGACAGGGGCTCATGAGTTCGACTCGTTTAAGTCAAGCTTGTTCGGGTTACATTCATTTATCCACTGACTACAATGGATAAATAAACGTAACCCGAACGACGATGAAATGTATCCATCAGACTAAACGCAAAGACTAAACAATTACGGCACAATCGATGCAACTTTGTCACGAAATTAAACTGAAACGAACACACATGGCAAATAACAAACGGATTAATGTAAAATTAAATATAAAACCATTTTAAATAATTCCATGGTGAGGTTTCATCTTCAACTTTAGCTGAAGATTAGCCTCCCATGCTAAAGGAAGACACAATC
Organism: Carpinus fangiana; assembly: GCA_006937295.1. Taxonomy (NCBI): domain Eukaryota; kingdom Viridiplantae; phylum Streptophyta; class Magnoliopsida; order Fagales; family Betulaceae; genus Carpinus; species Carpinus fangiana. The sequence continues at coordinate 632,921 of VIBQ01000026.1, read as the reverse complement.
AACAAGAAATAAAACAATAAATTAAAGAAATGACATTTAGGAGTGCTTACAATGAAGAACAAGGAGGTTTTAGGCCACTGAGCGTGCCTCAACCCGTCTCCCAAGCGTCAGAAATAATGAAAACAATGAACTCCTATTTATAAGCAAAATAAATCGTGCTGTCAGGTCAAGAGTGCGTTCGATCGCAGGAGTTGCGATCAATCGCAGTGCCGCATGCGTTTGATCTCAGTGTTGTGCGTTCAATTGCAAGTGCGTCGTAATGCTGCGCATGTTCTAGCGTAGGTGTTACGTTCGACTGCACTGCGTTCGATCTCATTGTATGCGATCGATCGCAGATAACTGCTCCAGAATTTCCACGGCGCAAGGTTGAAGAGATAAACGATAGGACCGGTTAGGGCAACGCGAACTTCATAGGTTGACACGGATTGCGATTGATCATGGCTCATGCGTACGATCGCAGTATGCTTGATCGCACCAAATGTGCTCGATCGCACTTGCAGAGGCGAAAATTTCATCTTCACTTAATTCCGCCCCTTTGAACCACAATTTATACCAAGGACCTACAACACACTAAAAAACTAAAACAATACAAAACATTAAATGTTAACACAGCTAAAAGCCTAACACACATAAGTTAAAGGGGGTCTAGTATACAATATTTAACACCGATCAGTATGCCATGTCGCATTCCAAAGCCCATTTTAAGAAATTTATGAGAGATCAAATTAGTGCTATACTCACTTCCCTAGAAGCTAAAAGACTATTATGATGGTGGACGGGAAGATGGATTTGTGAATCCATCCGCGTGAAAGACGAAAGCGAGAACTGTAAGAGTTTCATAACCCAATTGTCTTCATATAACCGAGACTGAAGTATTGTTAATCAAAAATAAAACACTCACAAACTAGTACATTTTTATCTCACAAACTACATCATCAGAACATAAAAACATTTTTATCTGTGTGTAAATAAAGTTTGAAGTTTATTTGAAATATCTTAGAAATCTGAGTATTTCAGTGAGTTTGGTGCTTGGTAATATTGAAACAGAGAGGGCTTGAAAATCATAAACTTTCACTAATCCCTATGTTTTCACATGGCAAGCAGCTGTTAAGATGTACGCCACTTCTCAGAACAGGAATGGTGAGAAGCTGAAGCTGGGTATATAGGCTTAGAAGTAAAGCGAAGTAGGTTATCAGAATAGGGAGAGAGGGTAAGAAACTGAAATTGTGTATATAAGTTTAGAAGTGAAGTGAAGTGGGTTATCGAAACAAGGAGGGAGGGTGAAAAAGTGAATTGAAAATAGTTTAGAAGTGAACTGAAAGTGACGAAAGAAATGTTTATTGCCATGATAGAGCTATTAATTTATTTTTTTAATTATGAATACGTATGTATATGTATGTATATATGTTTATTGCGATGAAAGATATGTTAATAGCACTTTTATACGTATGTACATAAGATATTGCACTTTTATATGTATATGTATATACGTCATAAACATATATGTATATAATGCAGTTTTATATGTATGTATACATATATCTCAATATTGCGATGAAAAATATGTTAATAGCACTTTTATCTGTATATATATATTATATATATTACATTTTTACAAACATATACATGCATATAAACATATCTTTCATCCGGTATGTATATACATCGCAATAAACCACTTTTATGCTAAAGCACTATTAAATGCATGAAAGTAGTTTAGAAGTGAGCTGAAAGTGATGAAAGATATACATACATATACACACACACACATATATATACATATGTGCATGTATGTATGTACATACATATATATGTATCTATATATATACAAACATATACGTATGTATATACATATATGTATTAATGTATGTATATATATTGTATGTTTATATATATGAATATGTATATGTATATGTATATATATATACATATACATATACATATATGTATAGTTGTAAATGAGCCGACATATTCGACAGCTCGCTCGATACCTACTCGACTAAGCTTGACTCGAACTCGAGCTCGACATAGTATAAGCTCGCTCGTTACTGTTGAAACTCGTTCGATTAGCAAGTAACAAATACATGTCTCGCTCGATTAAGCTTGACAGGGGCTTGTGAGTTCGACTCGTTTAAGTCAAGCTCGTTCGGATTACGTTCATTTATCCACTAACTACAATGGATAAATGAAAGTAACCCGAACGATAATGAAATGTATCCATCAGACTAAACGCAAAGACTAAACAATTACGGCACAATTGATGCAACTTTGTAGCGAAATTAAACCAAAACGAACACACATGACAAATAATAAACGAATTAACGTAAAATTAACTATAAAAACATTTTAAATAATTTCATGGTGAGGTTTCATCTTCAACCGTAGTTGAAGCTTAGCCTACCATGCTAAAGGAAGACACAATCAACAAGAAATAAAATAATAAATTAAAGAAATGACATTTAGGAGTGCTTATAGTGAAGAACAATGAGGTTTTAGGCCACTGAGCGTGCCTCAATTCGTCTCCCAAGCGTCAGAAATAATGAAAACAACGAACACCTATTTATAAGCAAAATAAATCGTGCTGTCAGGTCAGGAATGCATTCGATCGCAGGAGTTGCGATCAATCGCAGTGCCGCATGTGTTCAATCTTAGTATTGTGCATTCGACTGCAAGTGCGTCGTAGTGCTACGTATGTTTGAACGTAGGTGTTACGTTCGACAGTATTGCGTTTAATCTCATTGTATACGATCAATCGCAGATAACTGCTCCAGAATTTTCACGGCGCAAGATTTAAGCGATAGACGATAGAGCCGGTTAGGGCAATGCAAACTTCACGGGCTGACACGGATTGCGATTGATCATGACTCATGCATACGATCGCAGTACGCTCGATCGCACCAAGTGTGGCCGATCGCACTTGCAGAGGCAAAAATTTCATCTTCGCTTAATTCCGTCCCTTTGAACCACAATTTGCACCAAGGACCTACAACACACTAAAACAATACAAAAATTAAATTTTAATACAGCTAAAAGCCTAACAAACATAAGTTAAAGGGGGTCCAATATACAATATTTGACACCGATTAATATGTCATCTCGCATTTCAAAGCCCATTTTATGAAATTTATGAGAGATCAAATTAGTGTTATATGCACTTTCTTAGAAGCTAAATGACTATTATGAGGGTGGATGGGAAGATGGATTTGTGATTCCATCCGCAAGGAAGACAAAAGCGAGAACTGTAAGAGTTTTGTAATCCAATTGTCTGCATATAACCGAGACTGAAGTAATGTTAATCAAAAATACAACACTCACAGACTAGTAGATTTTTATCTCACAAACTACATCACCAGAACATAAAAACATTTTTATCTGTGTGTGAATAAAGTTTGAAGTTTACTTGAAATATCTTAGAAATCTGAGTATTTCAGTGAATTTGGTGCTTGGTAATATCGGAATAGAGAGGGCTTGAAAATCATAAACTTTCACTAATCGCTATGTTTTCACACGGCAAGCAACTGTTAAGGCGTAGGCCACTTCTCAAAACAGGAAGGGTGAAAAGCTAAAGCTGGATATATAGGCTTAAAAGTAAAACGAAGTAGGTTATCATAACAGGAAGGGAATGTGAGGAACTGAAATTGTGTGTATAGGTTTAGAAGTGAAGTGGGATTATCGAAACAAGGAGAGAGGGTGAAAGAGTGAATTGAAAGTAGTTTAGAAGTGAACTGAAAGTGACAAAAGAAATGTTTATTGCGATGATAGAGCTATTAATTTATTTTTTTAATTGTGAATACATATGTATATATATGTATATATGTTTATTGCGATAAAAGATATGTTAATAGCACTTTTATACGTATGTACATAAGATATTACACTTTTATATGTATATGTATATACGCCATAAACATATATGTATATAATGTAGTTTTTTATGTTTGTATACATATATCGCAATATTGCAATGAAAAATATGTTAATAGCACTTTTATCTGTGTATATATATTATATATATATTAAATTTTTACAAACATATACATGCATATAAACATATCTTACATCCAGAATGTATATACATCGCAGTAAACCACTTTTATGCTAGAGCACTTTTAAATGCATGAAAGTGGTTTAGAAGTGAACTGAAAGTGATGAAAGATATACATACATATACACACACACACATATATATACATATGTGCATGTATGTATGTACATACATATATATATGTATTTATATATATACAAACATATCGTATGTATATACATATATGTATGTTTATATATATGTATATGTATATGCATATGTATATATATGTATATATACATATGCATATACATATACATATATATAAACATACAATATATATACATACATATATGTATATACATATACATATACATATATGTATAGTTGTAAATGAGCCGACATATTCGACAGCTCGCTCGATACCTACTCGACTAAGCTTGACTTGAACTCGAGCTCGATATTGTACAAGCTCGCTCGTTACTGTTGAAACTCGCTCGATTAACTAGTGACATATACATGTCTCGCTCGATTAAGCTTGACAGGGGCTCATGAGTTCGACTCGTTTAAATCAAACTCGTTCGGATTACGTTCATTTATCCACTAACTACAATGGATATATGAACGTAACCTGAACGACGATGAAATGTATCCATCAGACTAAATGCAAAGACTAAACAATTACGGCACAATCGATGCAACTTTGTAACGAAATTTAACCTAAACGAACACACATGACAAATAATAAACGAATTAACGTAAAATTAACTATAAAAACATTTTAAATAATTTCATGATGAGGTTTCATCTTCAACCGTAGTTGAAGCTTAGCCTACCATGCTAAAGGAAGACACAATCAACAAGAAATAAAATAATAAATTAAAGAAATGACATTTAGGAGCAGTGACGGATCTAGGAATTCCTTCTACTAGGGACACCAATAAAATAATAAAATAATTTTTTTTGTTCTCTTTATATATTATATTTTTATTATAATATGGTAAATACAATAAAAAAAATGAAATTATACCATAATATATGTATGACAAAAAGCAAATTTATCTGACTTCATAAATATATGCTAAATTGATATATCAGTTACCATATAGGCACTAGTACAAAAGTAAAGGAAAATACAAAATACAAAGTGCCTAAAATTGCATTCTACGCGGTCTTAGTGAAACAAAATCATCAAGTGTCAATTCTAAATCGAAACTTTTAGCAATTTTCTTTTCAATGTAGATAAGTAAATTATCTCTAAGAAACTTATATTCCATTTTGTTACGAAGTCTTGTTTTAACAATTTTCATTGCTGAAAATGCTTGTTCGGTAGTTGCTGTAGACACCGGAAGAGTCAAAACAAGACGAATCAATCTATCAATAAGATAATATGTATTTGACTTTCCTGCATCTATCAATCCTCGACATAATTCCGCAATGGAAGACAATTTTTGTAGTTTCGGATGATTAAGCATATCAACTTCAAAATGCTTCAACTGAAATCTCAAAATAATTTTTTCCTACTCAGAAAAATCAAGATAATAGTACTTCTCTGCAAGACTACATATATCATCAATATTAAATGATTTGTAAGCATCATTTGGATCCAAAGCTGAACTAAGTATCAAGAGTTCCATTGCCCTTTCACCAAATCTAAAATTGAGCTCTTGCAATTGAAAGTCTATAGTAGCATTGAATACATCAAAATGATAATGATGTTCTACTGTAATGGGATCCCGTTGAAGACGACCTCGGCCTTTAACATAACGAGCACCCAAATCCGGAATGTCTATTTCAAATTTCTTGGAGAAAGATACTACTTTCTCAAGAAAATTATTCCAATCTTCATTTCTCAATTTTTGGATGAGTGCTTTTGTGTTAGAAACCAATTGCATAGCACTCAAGATGTCTTGAGATTTTTGTTGCAAATGTTGACAAAGACAATCAGTAGTACCCATGATTTCCCTCATCAAATGTAAAATAAATATGAAGTTAAATTATGTAATCATTTCATAAGCAACATCAGTGTCACCACGTTGAGAGTAAGTGGATCCTTCTTTTACAATCTTTTTAAGCACTGAACAAGCAGGATTAAACAACCTTAGTAGGCTACAAATAGAATAAAAATGAAAACTCCAACGAGTATCACCAGCTCGTTTCAAAGTG